>JAVJIF010014033.1:0-93826 GCA_038442645.1 Agave tequilana
ATTTCCAGAGCAATTTCCAGAATATTTGCATTATAGCTATTTTTCATCTCCACTCATTACTCCCTTTCATGCTTCGCAGGCGAATCATGTGAACAATACACACAGATCTTTGAGTTGCCGAATTCATACAACCGAGATCTCATGCAAGAGATGGTTATCTTTTAGGGGATCAGAGTCTTCAAACATATTCCAGCATCAGCATTCCAATACTCGGCCAAATTCATAGTATAAGATTGCATAGAATAGTGATTCAGTGATTAGCAAGGCCTGCATGTCTTTTTTTATGCATTTCTTTAAAATTATGGAACTCGGTGCTCAAGTTCGGTTTTCTTTTAACAGTTCCATTGCAAAATTGCAGGGGTAAATTAAACTGAACTGATACTGCAATAAGAGATTAAGTTCTCATGATATTTGAAAGCTATGCTCAAAGTCTTGGTGGAAATTTAGTCTTTTTGCTGATTTTGAAGAGGATGGTTTCTTTCCTTCTTGCACAACATATAATGTACCCTAATTGGTGGATGTTGATGAGAAAAGGAAGAAATTTGTCACTTCTTCATAGGTTCCCTTATCATCATCTATGAAAGTGTAGAACCATGTGGCATATCACTAGTCATTTGAGAGTTGAAAGAAGATTATTGACTACGATGTTGCTCTTTCAAATTAGTATCTCAATATGCACTGTTACAACAAAAACTCTTTTGGGGATACTTGCAATAACATTGAATTGTTTGCCACATATTCATGTCCATCTTATGGCTCCATGCATTTAAAAGATATTAAATAAACAAATAACTTATTTTTGGAATTATTTAATTGTTTTCTTTGAAGATTGGAGATCATATTATAGATCTTAGTTGATTTAATTTGCATTTATAGTATATAGGATATTTTAATTTGATCATTTAAAAAAATGGTAAAGTAAAAGAAAAGGAAATCCCCTTTCAAATATGTTGTTCAAATATTCTCTCTTAAATTTAGGAAAATTCCTTGCCTACAAGCCTACAATCTACACACTTCAATATAGCCTAATATGACTAGAGGTGAGCATCGGTCGGTTCGGTTCGATTTTTGCTAATTTTTACAAAACCGAACCAAACCGATTAGATTAGTAACTGAACCGAACTGAATCGACTCACTTCGGTTCGATTTTCGATTTTTTCGGTTAGACCAATATATTGCCATCATTTCTTACATTTTTTAATCACCATTATATTATCATCTTTTAATATTCTAATCTCAAATATTCAATGTCCAAATTAGAAATAAAAAAAACATCCTAAACCTACCTTAATGTGAATTGAAAATTTCATATTCTAAAACTTTTACATTATATTTGAGCTCTTATATTAAAACTCATATAATTATTACTAACTTTTAATGATAACAATGAAAAAAAGAACTATATTAATAAATATTATTCTCAATTGTGATGGTAACATAACTTTCACATATTCAACATAAAAAAGATGATATTACTAAAAGTAATGAGATAAGGTTCCACCAGTTTTTATTATGATCTATATGATTCACTAAATTGAATTTGAGTAGGGTGAGAGATTCGGTTCGATTCGGTCGGGTTCGGGTTTTGGAGCACAAAACCGAAACCCGACCGAATTAGAGCGGTTCGGTTCGGCTCGGTTTCAGGTTTCTATTTTTGATCGATTATTTCAGTTATAACCGAACTCTGCTCACCCCTAAATATGACTATGAAATTATTATAATAAAAAAGCTTACCAAATCAATTAGTCCACCTACCCTCTTTAATGTCCACACTCACTCTTCTCTTTTCACCTACTTATCAATTTCAAGTTATCATAATTTGCTCTCTCTAAAGCCTTTTGAAATATTTTTTTCTATCTTATCATCAGTTAGATTTAAAAATATTGTCTGTAATTCACACAGTGTTCTCCCCTTCAAAGAAACAATGCTTGTTTCCGCTAAAATGTTGTGCCTTCTTTGCTGCTTCTAAAATATCATTCAACTCTCTTTTAATTGCATTATGCCAATGCAATATTTCATTTATAGGATGAATTACAGTCAAGCCGGCAGCATTGTCGTCTGGCTTTATATTGTTTTCTCTTCCAAGTCCTAGAATGTTGACATGCCCAGACCTGCTTCTTGGTATGATTAAAAAGCTTTTCAGGCCCACTGCCGACACAATCATGGAACTGTCAATCATTGTTATAACTTTTGATCCAGGTTTTCTGTGCTTGCCCCTTCCGTTTAGGGGTGCCATCGGATGCGGATGATCCGCGGATATCCGCCCGGATACGGATATTATTTTTTCACATCCGTCAATATCCGTATCCGAAGGTTAGTGCATATATAAATATGATAAAAATAATATCCGATGTGTATTCTATCTGGTATCCGAAAGTTGGGTGCTTGATAACGATATACGTATAGAATAGACTATTCTTCAATGGAATTAGGTAATAGATTTTAATATTTTGAGTTGGTGAAAAAATAAAAGTGAAAAATATCTGATTCTTGCAAGAGAAGCACGAAATATTTTGAGTATATCGATATCAATCATGACACCTGAGTCAACATTTAGCACCAGAGGTGATGCAATCCAATGTAATTGAAGCCGAATTACAATGGATATGCTGGAAACATCGATATGTAAACAATATCATAGTATGTATCACATTTTATATTGTTATAAATGAGATAAAAAGTAATAGAAGTATATCCGTTTAGTTTATCCGTGACCTTATTCATTTTTGCATATCCGATTAGTATCGCATCTGATCCACTAATATCCGATCTGTATCTGATATCTGATTTTGTCAAATTTGGATATCATTTTTTCACATCCGCTAATATCCGTTTCCATATCCGTATCCAAAGGTTAGGTGCGGATACAGATATGATAAAGACAATATCCGATCCGTATCCACTCTGATGGCATCCCAACTTTCATCCATGAGGTTGTAACCTTCAAAGTTTAAACAACCAATTAAACATAATTTCTATCTTCTCGTATGTCATTACTCTCCATTAATCGAATTAAACTCTTAAAGAGGCAGACGAGTTTTAGGATTTAGAGAGAATTTTAGTAGGAGGTGCAGAAAGAAAAATGTTGGATATCTTTGGAGAGAAAATGAGAGGGAAAATAGAGGGTATTATAGATTTTTCATCTTTGAGTAAAATTGTAACTGAAAAAATCATTTTAAAGATGAGTGTAGACAGTAAAAAAGGCAAATATGAGTAGAATTTTCCTTAAACTTATGATTTAAAACTCTTTTTTCTTCCAAATCTTTTGAATTTATTGACATATTGATAAAACTTTGAAATTGGTCGATGACTTCAAATTTGAAACGAAGATCATTCTCTTGGCCCCCCAAAGATAATTTCTTTTTTTTAGGAGACCCTGAAAGATAATTTCTGATTTCGCCTTTGGACAACTCCAAACTAAAACTCTCTCTCTCTCTCTCTCTCTCTCTCTGGGTGTGGCGCCGAATCAATAGGAATACAAGAACCAAATGTGATACGATATGGATATTAGATGAGAAGACTTTGGAAAACCCATGGATACAACAATTAAATATATGAGGTATCTCTGCATCAGAGGCCAACTGAGAGACTCTCTCAGCTAGGCGACCTTGGTCGTAGTCCTAGCAAATTTCAGATATTCTTAGTTTAATTAGTATTGTGACAATGGTAGCAGTTCTCACAAAATATTGTGACCATGGTAGCAGTCCTCACAAAACACTGCGAGCATGGTAGCAGTCCTCACAAAAAAACTGTGACCACGATAATGTTGCGGCCAGAACATGTGGCTGAGATTCAGTCACGCCGCCGCCAGCTGAGAGAGTCTCTCCGCCGGCGACTGAGGTACATTTTTCTCTAAATATATATCAATTATGTAAATCACCTAGAGGGGGGTGAATAGGTGATGGCTAATCTTATGGTCACTAAATGCGGAATTAAAAACAATTATGATGCAAACACAAAATCTTAAACTAAACACCACGTATAACACAAGAGTGTAGCCGAATTCCCCATCAAGGGCTCTGGGCTAACTCCTCAAGATTCCCCTAGATATGGGTTGAGGTGCCGCGTTGGCTCTCTTAGTTGAATACAAGTGTTAGCAAACAATCCCCAAGCATATACAATTAAGCACACAATATATCAAGATGAAAGATAAAGACAATAATGAAAGTATGCAAGATATAAACAAGAGATAGAGAGAGAGCAAGAGCAATCGCAAACACAAGGGATTTGTTTCGAGGTTTGAGCACACTTGCTTTATATCCCCACCTTCGACACACGAAGGATTTCCACTATAAACCGATCCCACCGGATCACTCGGTGCCGCAACACCTACAAGCTCTCGGACTCTCTAGTCCGTACACACCGCAAGCCCACCGGCTCGCCGAGGCCGCACCTCAAACACCGAGTCCTCACAAGAACCCGAAACACCGAGTCCCCACTAGGACCCGAAACAATGCGAACACACACGTCCGCCTCCTCAAAGTACAAGAAAGAAATCTTGGTGATCTAAACACTTTGATCACCAACAAATACTCTCACAAAAACACTCATATAGAATGAATAAGTCAATGGATAGCTCAAGTGTAGTGTGAGAAAAACTAGGATGGAAAAGGTGAAGGAAAACTCAAAAATCACTTTTAAACACTCTTGATAAACTCCCCTTTTGATTGAAAATATTTGCTCTCTTAACAAGTGGGAAAACCTCTAAATAGAGTTGGAAAAACTAGCTCAAAAACCACTTGAAAATCTTGTAGAAAATAGCCCCCAAATGGCCCAATTTATAGGGCTCCAAAAACTAGCCGTTATGGAGCTAGACTGAGCTGTCGGTCGACCGCCAGGTCGACCGGCAACGGTCGAAAATACGGTCGACCAGCCGGTCGATCGAGCCTCTGGAACAGAGAGCAGACTCTCTGTCGGTCGACCGGCTCGGTCGACCGGGGCATTTCCAGAGAGCAAAGCTCTCTGGACGGTCGACCGGGTCGGTCGACCGGCCCTCCAGCCAACAGTAGCGTGCACGTCTGTGCACGTAGGTCGACCGTCTGGTCGACCGGCTGAAGCCAGGAAACAGTTTTCAGGGATTAAAATATTGGTCGTTTTGGCTTAAATAAAATCTCATAAATTCACAGAAAATCTACAAAAATAGTTTTACCAATATACTTTGATAAACAAACATGCTTGCATAAAATCAAGGCATGTTACAAATAATTTGGACTATTTTTGTAACTTGAAAAAATTGGTTCAAAACAAAAACTGTATTTTTTCAAAATTGGTTTTTTCAAAACTTCTCCAAATACAAAAACAAGATATTTTAAACTCTTTTAAAGCATAGAGTGTATGAATATGATCCACTACACAAACATGGTGAAATATCTATGTTTTTGACATTAAGCTCTAAATACGATTTATATAGTCTTTAACCAAAACCGTATTTAAACAACTTTTCTAAAATGAAATCTCTTTTATAAAAACACATATAAATCAAGAGTGTGTGTGTATGGAATACTTGAGCAATCCACCAACTATTCTATCCTTTATATTTTAACTAAAACAAAATCTTACTAAAAACAAACCTAGACACAAGTCTTCATGTTCTTGAAGTCTTCACTTGAAGGCTTCTCATCTTCTTGACTTGGTCCAAACATGATCCAATGGCTCTTGGATCAAACCGTGCTAGCTCCAAAACTTGACTTTAAATCCTTTGTTGAAGCCATGCACCTACTAAGATCTTGATCATAAATCTGTCACTAATTAAACACAAGATCATTAGTACTATAACGACATGAGTTGATCATCATCAAAACTAGAGTGATGGTCCTTCGGGTCAACAAATTATATATTTATAAAGATAAAGAAGTCATGTGTTGTCCTTGATATCTCTAACATATATGTGTATGTGTGTGTATATTATATATGTATGTATATATGAGGGATCTGTACCTCAGCCGACAGCTAAGAAAGACTCTCTCTCAGCTGTCACTTTGTGGCTTAATTTTAATCACAATTTTAAGTGCTGGTACCATGGTCGCAGTTTTATATGATGACTGAGATTAAATCGCAGAGTTTTTATGAGAATTGTTGCCATGGTCGCGGTCTTTTTTAAGGACTATGACCGGTTGCAGTCTTTTCTGAGTACTGCTACCATGGTCACAGTCCTAATTACACTGAAAATATATGATTTTTTAAGACTGCGACCATGTTACAGTGGACTGTGAATATGTTGCAGTAAGTTTGCGACCATATTTGTAACGCCCCGATCCCGCAGGTACGGGGACGTTATGGCAACGTACATACGCAGGGTAGAAAACCCTCACGTACGTACGCTAAGCCTCAGTACAGGAAATCACCTCCACATATATAAGAGTTTCAGCAGGAAATAAGTACAAGAATACCTGCAGAAAGAGGTTAGTGATCATAACAGATAGGAAAACAGGGATAAATAAGACAGAAACAAATCACAAAGATACCTATGAATGGTCTTGATGATGAGTCTCCTATGTGAATCCAATGGACTATCTGACAATACGATAACTCGGATCTCCAACCTGGGCACGCAAACCCAGGGTCGTCAGAAAGCGACCTAGTGAGTGGTAAAATGAAGGAGGCAGTAATATGTACTATAGTAATACAAGTACGATAATAATATATAATACTAATATCTAAAGAGTATCATATAATATATATCTAGAATATACAGATAAATCAGTAGAAATATAACAATATCAGATTTTAATACATCACCACCTAGCATGTTATTATCGGGTCATGTCCACAGTAGTCTCATGTTTGTATATAATAAACATTTTTGACGTGATGCATATGAACATGTAGATGAAGTATGCAACCATTCTATAACGATGTAAGCATACGGGAATAGTGTCTATAGGATATACAGGAACTAAAGGCATGCAATGCAAGGTATACGTGTACATGAAGAGTGTGTCACCACATGAAGTGTAACAAGCATCAGGTAATGTAGCAAAGTCTACAGGTAACATGATAGTAGATAAAATATCAGGAATAGTAACAAGTACAACTACACAATAGTATACATGTATCAGGCAAGTCATGTTATTTATACAATAATAACAGTCAGTACCACCTGGTATTTTAATCAATCTCTTTCAGTGTCCCATACCACTGACAGTTCATGCTAGAGCCCGCACTCCAGTAGAACCCATCCGGACATGGCGTACGGGTACCATTATCCAAACGAGTAGTGACCAAGTAACAAGTGTTCCTGTCGTCATTATTGTTTATACTGTTTTATTATGTTAATTGGAAACTAAATGGTCGAGGAGCTCTTATCGGGTAGGTGTATCCCGTTCATACCCAGGATCACGGCCTTAAAGGGACCCCTGGCTGCTGAGACCAGGGCCCTCCGCTAAGAGGGGAGCACGAAACAAGAAACGGGAGCTCATGGAGCTATATACAATCGGTAGGCAGCACTACCATTCCCTGCAGTGGGACTAATAATATAGATCCAGTACATCCACCCGATAAGATATAATCAACCGTCAAGTCTCCCCCATCCCCAAGTTATATTTATTATATTTAAAGTACACAGTGTAGTAAGAACAAGTACAGTGCATGGTACATGTAACATGATAACAGGACCTGAGCTCTATTAATAGCATAAAACAAGATAACGGGAAACGGGAAACAATATATGTGGGATTCTAGAGATGGCCCCCATGGCTTGGACCCACGTGGCACTCAGTTCCACACATCGCATATCAACAGCTCACATATCCAGTAACGGGAATATCAATATCAGTAACGGAAAATAACCATATAACGGGACTACAGGACGGACTACTCATGTAACAGTAATCCATGTAACATAAACAGTGGTAATATAACAGGAATACAAGAATATCCATATAGCAATAATATAAACTATGATCCATGCAACAGGAATACATAGACAATTAATGCATATAGACCGGTGAGTCTATATAACAGTGGTGTAAGACATGAAGTAATTGTACATAGAGTATCCATGTAGCGTATCCCGTGCAATAGCGTATCCATATATCAGTAGTTCACAAACATGCAGTAATCGTGCCGTGAATCTCAGTATCTATGTAATGGTGAGACATGTACATGAAACAACATGAAATAACGATATCCAGTGTAACGGATATGTACATGCAATACAGTGTTCAGTGTACCGGTGGGTCGGTAATGGTGACAGTGTAATAGTGAAAATATCTGGTATAATGGAATATGTGTGTATCAGTGCACATGCAGCAGTCTTGCATAGCCATAATAGATGTCCATAAAGTGACAGTGTCCGGTGATGTGATAGATGCAAGAAAAACATGTGGATTAGTAATCTAACCATTTCAATATTTATTAAACATGAATAAATATAATTTATAAAACAAAAACACTCACAAACTAGCCATGGGAAGGTTGCTCTCTTTTTCACGATCGCAACGGTTCCAGAATCGTCCAATTCGACGTCCGGATGTTCCAAATATCGCCCGAACGCTAGAAACCATCTAAAGGGGGTTAAATATGTAATACATATATAAAATGTAAATGTTATAAATTAACAGGGGGTTTTCTGTAGTTTACCTTTATTGGTTTTGGATGCGGGTTTGGTAAGAGAACGGGTCAGGTTTGGATCTGATAACCCAAACCCATAACTTAAGTTAATATGGGTAATGAGTTAATGGTTTTATGGGTTATCGGGTCGGGTTTTAGGGTTATTGGGTTTTACCCAATTAGAGAGAGAAAGAGAGATAAGAGGAGAGAGAGAGAGAGAGAGAATAGGGCAGCAGACGAGAGAGAGAGAACAGGGCAGCAGCGGAGAGAGAGAGAGAGAGAACAGGGCAGCGCTGCTGCCCTTGCCTGGCCGCGCAGCCGCGCTGCTACGGCGGCTGGCGGCGGCGCTAGGCCGCCAGGGCAGCTTGGGCCCGCGCACAGAGAGGAAGGAGCGAGAGAGAGAGTGAGGGAGAAGAAGAAGAAGCACTGGAAAAGAAAAGAAAGGAAAGAAGAAGAAGAACAGGGGAGGAGGAGGAGGAAGAAGAAGAAGAAGAGAAGTAGAAGGAAAGAAAAAGAAGAAGAAAAGAAGAAGAAGAAGAGAAGGAAAAGAAGAAGAAAGGGAGGGGGTGCTGCCCGGTGGCACACCGGCCACCGGAGAGCACCAGCTCGCCGGCCACCGGGGAGCACCAGATCGCCGGCGGCAAGTCCGCCGACGGTCTGCCGCCGTGGCAGACAGAAAACAGAGAGAGTGTGTGTGGGAGAGAGAGACAGTGAAAGAGAGGAAAGAAAGGAATAGAGAGAGAGAGAGAAAAAATAGGGAGAGAATTGAGAGATAGAGAGAGTGGGACAGATTTTTTAAGGGGAGAGAGAGAAGATTGAGGCGGTGGGTTTGGCGGTGGAAAGAAGGCGGTGGAGAAAGGAGAAGAAAAAGAAAGATTATAAAAATAATATTTTATTATTATTTTATTGGGTCAATATTGGACTAGTTCCGAACGGTTTTCAAAAATTATAGAAACTAGAGAATATTATTCTGAGATATAATATGAAAACCATTTGAAGAGATTCAGCTTGGTTTGCAAGTTAAAAATCCTGGAAGGTTGCGCCGGTATTGGTCGACACCGGTTTGGCCGGATTTTTGATAAATTTAGAAAAATCTCCAAAAATATCATAGCGTAGATAATATGATTCTAAGATACAAAGTGAAAGCAGATTCCCAAAATGCATCTCCATTTGAGAATTAAAAATCGTGGAGCCGATTATCGGTATCGGTCGACACCGACTTCGGAGATTTTCCAAAATAATCCAGAAAATTTTGAAAAATCTAAAATATTGAAAAATAAATCTAAAACTGAAATCGGCTCAATCAGACGACCAGAAAGGTCAGATCAACTTTATACGTTGTATCGAGTACTGATACTGTGATACGTATATCAGGGATCAGGGGTAACAATATTGAAGTGATAGCTGAGAGAGTATCTCTCAGCTATCGGATGAGGTACATTTCGAGAGAGAGAGAGTATATATATAATATAGAGAGAGAGAGAGAGAAATGGAAATCAGCTGACACAGGAGGCAACTCCGTCCTATGTCGCACTCAAATATCAGGTTTTCAATTGAATTTTTAAGATCCGACTGCACATTATCATCTTCATATTTTAAGATGTATACATATAAAAAAATCACCTGATTTGAAGTTTGTTTACTTCATTTTCTTTGTGTTCAAACATTAACGGTTTTTTAACAGTAGAATAAAATGGAACAATTAGATCAATATGTAAACGAACTCTAAATTAATTAATTTTTTATATGTGTGCATCTTAGAACATGAAGATGATAATGTGTGGTCGGATCGTGAAAAAAAAATTCAGAAGATATGATTTTTAACAAATTAATTAGTATATCCATGTAATTAATAAGTACACGTAACTCCAACAAGCTTAATTCTTTTTCAACTCCAAAACTCTCTCTATTACTCAATCCATTAACTCTAGAAATTTTAGACTCGTTTTTTAAAAAAAAAAAAAAATCACCCACCTTGAACAGTATTAAATGAAGCCAAGAAAAAAATATTTGCAAAACAACCAAAGGGTAGAGGAACAATTATCCATCCTCCTTTCTAAATAGCTTGAAATCCTTTCTTAGACTCTGCTGCAACTGATACATATAACTTGGATTATTTTAAAAAATTATCAATATAATACTGGCCAACTCATGATGCAATTCCAAGGCAGACTTCAAATGTTGTTTTAAGTAATATAAGAGGAAGAGATAATACCTCCTGCTTACTATAGAATTACGCCAACAGTACAAAAACACTCACATGCTTTAGTATTGACTTGAGACAGAGATATACAAGTGGCAATGTTCCCCCTATAACAGCTTGAGTCTCCCAGTGCATTTTGCAAAACAAACGATCCACAAATAAAATCATCTGAAATCATTCAAGTTCTTTGTTTCAGTAACATATTAGAAGGAATATTATACAGTGATATTTAAGGTTATATTGAATTTTCTGTCATGCAGTCAGGACTGAAACCAAAGATAATTATCACCGCACTCATAATTGTATGAAGAAAGCATGGCATGAGAAAGCACAACTACATCACCATTTCACTGAGGACCACTAAATAAACAGAATGTAGTTTCTGGGCAAATTCAGAGGAGTCCTATTGCCTGTAATGTGAAGTTTAGAGTAAAAAGTCTTGGGTTACTGAAGGGGGATCACTATGTTTCCCTAAGGAATCAGTACAGTAACCAGACATGTTGAAGAAACACCAGCATAAATTAACAGCTGCGTCTTTGCAACATCCTCAATCGATAACCAAGTAGGCTAATATCCAGTAGGCATTAGTAAAGAGAGGAGAATTTCATTTTGGAGTTTCAACAAATGTGTGGTGTGCTTGGGTGCGTACAACAATAAAACAAATGGATCGGATGAAAGATAGAGAGGTGTTGAAGTTGAACCGAGATCATCGCATCGCATTCCATAAAACCGAGCTTCTCTCAGGCATTCCATCAAACACCTCCCTCGCCTCCTTGATCAACCATCCTCCACTAATCTTTGTCGTCCATGACACCACACCCCTCTTCGACATTCCACCAAACACATTGCTCGCGTCAACCAGAACCCAAAAACTCAGGTACGTATTTGATCAGATTTTTCTGCACGTGGACATCATCCCAAAATCCAAACTTGATCATATAGGCATGGATCTGGTGCCCAGATTCAAAATCTCCAAACTCCGTTAATGCATCAAATGGCATCTTTTTTCTACCATTAATATAATATATTTTTGTAACCACTTAATGCATGAGTAAAACTAATTAGAATCACTTTACTTTTTATGATTAGCCTAATTAGGGTATGTACATGAAGATGAACGGTTCTAATTATCCATGAGATGACCAAACGTGAAGTTCTCACAAAATTTAATTTGAGAACTGTTATTATAGGATCATATATGTGTATGTATCTTAAATGTCATCTAACAAAATTCTGTCAGATGGTGCATCAAAACTCTAATCTCTTATTTATTTTTTTTATGATCTAAGCGCACATTATGATCTCCATAACCTATAATGTATATATATAAAAAAATCATGTGTTTGGAACTCATTTACTCATGTATGAAATGGTTAAAAATTTAACGATATTTCAACAATATAACAAATAGAATCATTAGATCAATAATTAAACGAACTCCAATTCACGTGATTTGTTTTATGAATATGACTTAGCACATGAAGATTATGAAGTGTAGTCGGATCGTGAAAAAATGATAAACAGATTAGATTTTCTTCTAATCAAAATCTAGTTTTCTTCTAACTTTTCCAAGAATAAGTAATGGGATAGAGTGCTTCTCATTTTGTTTTAGATTACAATCGAAGAAGAAAATAGGGGGAAAAAAAATTCTTAGACAAACCTAATGAGGAATGGCCCAAAATTCTTCTTTTATTTTTCAATTTTGTCTCATAATCCTCATTAGAAAATCTAGTAGTTGATTACTTTAAAAACCTTAACGGATTATTAAAACTTATCTCTCTTCTCTAAATTTATTATCTTGGTTCTTGCAAGATTCTCATTCAACCAACCATAAATAGTAATCTTTCTTTCCAATAGGCTACAAAAAAAGCTGAATTTTTTATAAAAGTTTAAGAAACATATGTAAAATTTAAACTTCAAAATACATGAATCATAACTTTTATCGAATTCTCTCATTAGAAACTTTTGAGGACACACATTCACCAACGGGTAACTACGATATATGAATTTCATCTCAAACATAAAAATATTTTACAAGGGGTTTTGGATTCTACAGATGACATAAGAAGGTTGGAGAAAAGAAAAAGAAGAAGAAGAAGAAGGAAGAAGAAAGGAGAAATAAATAAGCTCAATAGGGTAAATAAGTCTTTTTTAATGTAAAATTAAAATTGTTAATCAACCGTCAACATCCAAACCTGTTAATAAAATGTTAGGGCTCAATGATAAATTTTAGACAAAGGGAGATTTTCTGATTTTAGTGATTAGATCAGGAGTATTTCTGCAATTAAGTGTACATAACATTCTAACCAAACTTCAGTTAAGAATAAATTGGTTGTAGATCAATTTGATATCTAGATCTTTTTATTTCTTGTCTATTTTTTTTTCTAATTGTTATTGTTACATGTACAAGACCAATGAAGGGGAAAAAAAAATGAAAAAAGCAGATGTGAAGTTAAAGCTTGAGGCCTCCTTTGGCAGCAATTTCCATAATTAGGGTTAGGTTTAAGTTTAAATGAAAGTGGGGCTTCTGACCATATAAATGCCAGTTTCTTAAAAGTGGGATACATTTAAGTTACAATGAAAAATTTACTCAAAGTGAAGTTTCAAAAACCCCAAATTTCTGAAGTTTTGGGAGCCTCCAAACCCCAGCTTCAGTAACTTTATTTTGACTCCCTAATAAGGTCAAGTTTCGGTAATTCCATTTTGAACCTGAAACTCTCCCAAATGCGATTTAAGGCCTGATAGATCCTAAGATATTACATAAATTAATCTCCATGTGACCATTCATTCATATAAAAACATAGCTCATCACAAGCTCGATTTTTTGTCTACTAAAAATTATCTTGATCGATCATAACTAGAGTGTTGTTTTCTCTAGTTTCTCTCTCTAAACATGCAGGACCAAGAACTTTCAATTAGTCGGATATAAGATTTAGACAATATTTGAAAGTACATCGCATTACTTTACCCTAAGAGAGCCGTCACAATTTTAGTACTGTCAGTCAATCGAAACTAGAACATTTTTTTTAAAATATTTATCTTGATCGAAGCCATAACTAAAACAAAAGAGTCCATTTTCCCGTTCCACCACGTCAAGAATGTTTCACCTTCAAAAAGTGTTTTACACACTTTGTTAGGCAAGTTCATGGCGAAGAGACACCGAGTATTAGCAAGGGCTTGATTTTGTAGCCCTGTAATTAGAAATGAGAATAGACGTGTCCATGAGCTCCCATTGAATATGTCTAATAGAAATTTTCTATAAAAAAAATAAAAAACTTCATATTCTTATAGAAAAATTTTTATTAGACATGTTCAATAAGAGCTCATAAACGCGTCCATTCTCATCTCTACCTGTAATCGGATAGTTGCTACAGAACTTGAACTACTATTTGTGAGGTTGGCATCTCTTTCAAGTACGTTGATGGCGTGAAGCGAAGCAGCACATGTACATTTGAGCCCCAGGGAAAATGTCTTCTCTGAATGATCCAAAGCTCCCCCTCGATAGCAGCAGCTAGTCAGTCACCTCGAAAAGGACCTTGAAACAGCAATTACTCACTGTTCTCTTGCATCGATATTGACAGACGTAAATACCAAACAGAGATACAAACATCACTGATAAAATGTCTTTACCTGTTGCGCTCATCTTGTAAATGGATTCTTAGGCCTGATAATTAGCGACAGCATCCTATCAAACAAGCAGACGATAACATGATGCAAGGAAACAAAGCGTGATCAAATACGAACATTGTAACAAGTTTTCAGATTCCGCCGTGGAGATTATTCCTCCCAGTTAGCATGTGTGATGGCAGTGCCGGTGCCAAATCCCGTGCCAGCCAGCTTCAGGGGAACAAGCATACAACATAGAGGTACCTGCTCACTCATAAACCACAGCTAAACAAATCAATAGTAGGAGAAAGTGACTAACAAAAAAGATGCCAAAACTAGCAAAATCTTATAGTGAGTTGGTAACCATTCCCTTCAGAAACTTGCAGCTGTGGCTCAGCCACTTGTTCAAACCAGCAGGATGCATCCAGTGACAAGGGGGAAAAGGGAGGGAATTAACAAGTGAAACCCACATGTTAGCCACGCAGAAGACTGAAACATGAAACAAGTATTATCACAGAAGGAACTAAGTAAACCATTTGTGTGTGTGTGTGTGTGTGTGTGTGTGTGGGGGGGGGGGGGGGGGGGGGGGGGGGGGGGGGGGGGGGGGGTGTTTATTGTCAAGAAATGCATACCTAGACAAAATTGTGAGCTGAGCGCAACCGTAACCATTGACAAAAACCACTTCTACTACAAAAAATTAAAAAAAATAAAAATAAAAAGGTACTTTCTAAAGAAAGAAAAACTCTACAGATATAATCACCCTGTTTAAACCCAAGATGGAGATAAGGTGGTGATTCAATCTCAGAATTACCAAAAGCACAGCATGACACCAAACAGTAAGTGAAACATGGCACCAAATTTAATTCCAGAAAAGAAAAGCCAAGACAGGTCCCTTCAAATAATTCTATGTTCTCTTTCGGGGCAGATCAGCATATGCGCCAACTTGAGAACATTTGTGTCAGACGATGCATGACTTTTGACAAAACAATACTTGTGGGGTTTGGTATATTTTTCAATTGAGAAAAAAGGCTGGCATGAGAACGAAGAAGAGCAGAAAAAAGAACGAGGTTGTTTCATTGCTTCCCAAACAAATATGCAACTGTACATGATGAACAACTGATTCTTGAGCAGAGTATAAATGTTCAGTAAGGGCATAAAATACCATTTGGCTTTATGCAGGCAAAACATATATAACAATGGGAGCTTTCCTCCAGCTATTAGCTAGGACAAATCTGTAGCTTTTAAAGAACAAAATGTAGATAAAGAAAGGCATCACACATGAAGAACAGCTATAGCATGGTGATATTGAAAGGTAAAAGCGAGGAGGTTATTCTGAAATGTTTACACTCCTTGTATAAACTAAAGTCAAATTTCAAAAGCCACCAAAAAGATGAAAGATTTCAACTTAATACAATACATACTAATGAAGCCGAGACATTTCTGAATAGCCAAGTTTCTAGATGGCATATAAACCAGCCATTTCATGGAGGAAGGCAGATGGTGGGCACTCAAAATGAAGGCATACAACATGGATGATCTATCGCATATCATATTAATCACGCAAAAAATAGCCAACTATATGATAATTCGTGAAAATAACAAGAGCAAAACGAACTTTACTAAGATATCAAAGCACCTTCAACAAATCCCCAAATCCCCGCGCGCACATGCGGCCGCCGGACAGGTGGGGATTGGTTGTTGTTGAAGCAGCGAACAAACACCGATATAAAAGAACATAAGATTGAGAGGTTTGATAACTTTTATGAGCAATCCCTGATACAAAAAGAACAGAAGATTGAGGTGTTTGGGAGGTCAATTTAATAAAGGAATGAGAAGATCTAGATACAAAAGAATATAAAGACCGAGAGGGTTCATGACTTTTACAAGCAAGCCCTGAAATACTACTGTGGACATAGAGGTGAATCTAATATCAGAATGAAAATTGAGAGATTTCAATTACAAAATATTTTATTGAGAGGGTGAGACATAATTCTCTCTGTAGATGTTTAGGGTTACCGCGTTGACTAGGCAGTAGACCGAAGGATGAGGGTGTTAATTTTTTTTTTTTTTTTTTTTTTGTAAGAACAGGAAGATGGGTGGAGCTTGCAAAAGGAGTTCTAGACAAATGAGATGATCTTGTGTCTAGCCTCCAGGTTAAGGATTTAACCCAAATCTACATATCAAGTGTGCAAGATATGATTGGGTTCGAGCTCACGGAAAATGCATTCAGAATGCTCCTGTTTGAGCTATTTTAACAATTAATCTGGTTAGGACAGAAAATGCCTATCAATATTTGGCCCAAACAAAGTCAATATCTTAAACTTGAACCCAATCTATGGTCCATCTTTCTTATATGGGGTGATTATAAACCAGATTATAAGAACTAGACTGCTGTCACCATATCCTTATATGAACAAGGTAACCAACATTAAAACAATTGGACGCCAATAATGTCTGCACTCCTCAGTGTTTTAAATCATCCATGCCGAGCGTGTATGCATAACAGATGCATATCGTGTCATCAGATATGGCTCTACTGCCACTTTGTGTGCATATATGATGTGTTTTTTTGGATGCGATACAGGCCTAAAACCATAAGGTTCAGCTTTCTAATATGAGGCAATTCTAAACCATAAGAACAGATATGTCTTCAGATCCTTTGTATAAACCAACATTAAAACAATCAGGGTCCAATAATGTCTGCAGTTCTAAAATTGTCATGTCAGGAGCATATGGTATCATCAGACTTGGTCTGACTAATCACTGCCACACCTTAAGCATATATGACGTGGTTTTTTTGAGCGGAATATAGGCCCAAACCAACATGTCCAACCCATATTGGTCATTCCTGATAGTCCCAATTTCAGCATGTTATGGTGTTAGTGGGTAGTTGTGTGCATAGGCTCATGGATGTCCAGTTTCAAAAGGTTGTTTGGATTAGTCAGTAAACGAATGCTTTATGGATATAAACATTTATATATAACTAAAGCCCGCAGTTTTATTTAGATATATTAACATTCTAGGGCTTGATCCTACTTTGCTGCTAGACCCGTTGCCTCTGCCACACGCCACTAGACAGGCGCCCAATGCTTTTGGATTTAGGAGATGATAATCAGGACAGAGAAGGATTTCAAATTTTGAATGCTTTTAATTTGAGTTTTCACAATTTTCAGCTGTATTTTAGTGCAGATAACTTTGTAGCTTGTTTGCATCTCTCTTTAATTATTTTATGTTTTATTCTGAAATGCGGAGACATCAATCACAGAATGTGGAACCTTTTACTCAATGACTTCTTATATGTTACTGGTCGGCATTCTCTTCTACATACCATGCTACAAGAAGTTAAAACAAATATTGCTACATCCTTAATCTGTGAAAAGACTGAAAGTATTGGTCATTCTTTTCGCCAGTACAATTTGTTGGATGATACAAGATTACAATCAGCACTAGAATATAAGAAAAGTATTAGAAGATAAAGAACTACAAGTTAGCAGGGCAGGAACAGAATGGCATACACATGGCATGTAATCAATAGCAACAAAAATGGCAACGAGGTCGAGGTCACCATCAAAATCAAGGCTGAGCAAGTTCACAATGTAATCAATTCAATATCTGGAATCTATTTGTAAAAAAGAATGGAGGAGATGAAGGCATGGGCCTAGGTCCAGGTCAATGAAGGGCATGTTTGGTTCTTTGAAAATGAGGGAAGAAGAGAGGGAATGAAAATAAAATGAAAAGAGGACGAGCCTCTTCCTTCTTCCCCTCACTCTCTTTGTTTGTTTGGCAAGTTCGGAAGGAACATGTCTCCTCCCCTCTCCTCTCTCTCCTCCCTCCCCCCCCCCAGTGTTCTAAATGGCGGCCACAGCGGCTACATCGGTCGGAAAAATTTATCGGAGATGGAGATATATCGGGGATATTTTCAAAAATCAGATGTCAAAATCGGACTGTAATATACATATCTTCTTGTCTTAAATCGCATCTCAATAAGACAATATATGCATAAATTATATAAATCTACATAAAACATCATACTTATATGTTTAAGATATACTTAACTCGATAACTTGCATTAAGCCATGAATCCATAATCACTATCCAAGTGTAAAATCTTCAAAAATGCCACATTGCCACATCACTCAAATTACCCAAATACCTAACCTAGAAATTGGGTGCAAAACGCTATATCGGGTCCAAAATCGCCGAAATTGCGGCGATATATCGGGTCCATGCCTATTATAGGCGATTTTGGACGAAAATGTTATATCGGTTTAGATGTGTTAAATCATTGCGGCTAGGTGCCGTAAACACAATATCATATCGGGATTATATCGGGGATATTTAGAACACCGCTCCCCCCTCTCCTCTCTACTATCACTCTCCCCTGCTGAGCTGCGGTGGCGGCAACGACGACGACGGTGGCAACAGCGGCCTCTCTCCTCTCCCTCTCCTCTCTTTTGATGGGCAGCGGCTCCCTCTCTCTGCTGATGAAAAAAGAGATTAAAATCTCGTTTTTTTTCATTGATCCGCGTGCTCCACCTCTCTCCAACTCATTTTTGAGAGGAAGAAAACCCCCCTCTTCCCCTCTTTCGCTACATCAGCGACCATATTGGAGCCGACCTCAAGGAAGAGAGCCTCTTCTTCCACAAACCAAACACCAGAGGAGGGAAGAGAGCATTTCTTCCTCTCTTCCAAGAAAACAAACAGGGCCTAAGCTGAGGTGTACGATGAATGAGTAGAACATGGATGTCTAGCATAAAGTAAAAAAGTGTGCCATAAGTGTATTGCCATGGAATGAGGAATCGGCCATGACATAGTCTGTATTAGCAAGGTAAAATTGATTTCGGTGGTGTCAGTTGGGAATCGGGAGGAAATTTTGAGAATCGGGCAGAATCAGCCGATTTTCGCGGTTGAAATTAACTGGGAAAAATCTGATTGAAGTTTATTCCATTGATTTGAAAAAAGAAAGGAAAATTACTAATTTCATCTATTGTCTCTTCTAATTTCAAAAAAACAAAAGCAAAAAATCTTTTAACCCGAGGCTCACCGGAGGAGTTGTCGTCGTTGTGGTATGGATAGAGCCTCTTGGGCTTGTGCAACATCAAGAGATATTGGGTGATGTCGACGAAGAGATCAGGTGTTGTAACTGCTGAGATCAAAGAAGAGAGAGAGTCATCGATGAGGAGATCTGTTGTTATCATAGTTGCTGTAGCAAAGATTGAGGATGGGAGGAAGAGGGGACGTCGTCTTCGCACGAGGGAGCCCTAATCGTCACACTCGAGGCGGGGAGCAAAATTTTTTTATCACGACCAGAAGAGGCCACGCTTTGGTCGCGAGAAGAAAAGGGACGCAAGAAGAATAAAAGAAACGGTGGGAAAGACAAGAGCAAGGAAATAAATGGGTGGATCTTTTAAAAGGTTAGTTTAAATTGAATAGTTAATTATATTTACATGTTTTTTTAGTTTAACTTGGGTGAAGCCCATATAAGTTGGGTTCGAGACTATTTTGGGCTAAACTGCACACACAATATTAAGTTAGATATATTTGATAGATTAATTATTTATTTGTTAGATTAGTTAAAATTTCTCAAATGCTTCTAATTATTAATAATTTTTTAAAAATATAATTTATTTATTTTTTAAAAATGACCGATTCCGATAACACCGAGACAAAATGAACCGAAACAAAATTACTGATACAGCCGATATGCCCAATTTTAATACCACGAACTGTCAGCCAATTCCGATACCGATTTTGAGATTTGAAATTTGGAATCATGTTTATTCCAGACAAGAAGTTGCATTGATAGGGATGGTAAGAGAATAGACACTAAACATCCTTTTTTCCTTTGAAATACAGACCGTAGCCGGGTGACACTAAACATCGGTAGGCTCATGTGAGAGAAGTTTGAGTAAGGTAGCAGGCGAGTGTACATAAATAGCTCAGCAGGTCTGACAGGAAGCCCAAAAGGTTGGTAACGGTAAGGAAAAGTTGGTTATTAGCAAAGATGTATTATGATCCGAGGCAAAGGAGTGCAATGTTTTCCAGTTTAAGCATTAGGCAAATCTTTTATGCTCAAGTAAAAGAAAAACCTCATTAGGGAAATTGAAAGTCAGAATTAAAGTTAAATCTAGCTCTACTCCAGCATGCAGCGATTACTTTATGCATCAAAGTTTATGATTAGTCATATGATATTGTCAGATCCCTAACAGTGTATGGCATCAAGTGTACTTGAATAAAGATTGCAAGGTCAAGATTCCATTTCAGCCAGTTATAATTGAAATGACAGTATGCAACTGTTGTATTGCCAATTTGTCAACATGCACATGCAAACCCAGACACTGCCTACAACCATCATAATAAATCAGTGAATTACCTTTCTTACAGGAAGTTATCCATAATTTCTTTGGTACTGAAAAAGCAAACAATGTCCTCCCTCCCCGCTTCAGACCAACTGTCTCTTGCAAACACAATGTGAATATCAAAAGAAAGTTCACCAATATATAGGCAATATATCCAGAAACTATGGTATTTAAAATCCAGCTTTGAAGCATCTTTTACAATGTCAGTAAGGGATATGTTACATGAATAAGTTTCAAAGTGAAACTGATGGTACCAAGAATAATAAAAGCCAATATGCCACACCTGCTGCAGGCTGCTAAACCTTTTATGATCATTGGTGATGGAGAATAAAAGTGACCTGCAATAGAATTTCTGTTTTGACGAAGGCATAGAAAATCTTAACTCCACCCAATCATAAGGGTTGCCTGCTAAATAACAGCATCAATTGTCGTCTGACTCTTAACACAAGTTGCACAACTTCAGTTGCAGGGCATGGCTCACCTCAAAGAAACGAGTCCAGAGAGACTTCTGCAGCTTGAACAAGACATGAGGAAATGGGAAGCCATGATTGTCTGCACTTCTCATTAACTTAGCCAAACAAACTTCCAGAACCCAGCTGATCCCCTAGTTGCAATTCTTTCCTACGTTGTTCTTCGAGGGGATCTGGGCTCTTCATTATTCTTCGCAGACGCCTAAGCATACCATTTGAGAAAGAATTAGGCAAGCTATTTGACACAAGTAGATTCACATATGTGGCAGCTTTGAATCAGCATCCTAAAGTACCTGTCTTGTGCATGTTGGGCAGGAAATGTTGGCATAAAATCCTTCGATTTGGGCAAAGGAACCTCGCGGAACCAATCATGATCAAGGGCATCTTCTGCTGTAATGCGCTGCAAGAATATGGTACAAAGTATTAGTATACTCTAAAACAGGCCAAGAAGCTGTATAAATTTTTAACTTAGAACATTCATGCTTTAGACTTATTTTATACCTTCTCAGGGTCATAAGTTAGGAGTTTGTTTAATAAGTCAAACCCAGCTTCAGATAGAGTTGGACGTCCAGAAAATGATGTGGGTGGAAACTTCTCCCGCAGCCTATTATACCTGAATAAAAATGAAATGACTCAGTGGCTGAAAGAAGCATGAACAGTGCATCACCTAACTGAAAGTGCCACCAAGACAAGCCAGGAAGCCTGAGCAAGATCACCCATAGCTGGAGGCCTGGGAAAAGTGTGTTGATCATAAGATTTCAATTCATAAGATGGAAAAATATCACGTCAAAGATACGAGAAACTTACAGTTGCTTGACAAAGTTAACTTTGACTCCGGGTAACTTCACAAAACCAGGCCATATCTTCTCATTTGGTGTCCCAAGAGTTCTAAATATCTGCAAGGAAGTAAGTCTATAAGAAATATAGAATAATCTGAAACTATGAGGATAAATATGACCCAATGAAAGAAAAAAATTACCTTATCAAGCTGGTCAAACTCGGTCTTCCCACTAAATAGTGGTTCTTTTGCTAATAGTTCAGCCATTATACAGCCTAATGACCACATGTCAATAGCAGTTGAATACTCCTTTGCTCCTAATAAAAGTTCTGGTGCCCTGCAAGTACAAAGCCACATTGAGCTTCATAGTAAGAGAAAAAATAACACTGAAGTATCATTGTACCCAAAAAATCAATCGTGGGGATCTACCTGTACCACAGAGTCACCACCAAGTGAGTATATGGCTTCAGTGGGCTCCCATATTGGCGAGATAAACCAAAATCACAAATTTTCAACTCACCTCGATTGTTAAGTAGAAGGTTTGATGTCTTCAAATCCCTACACAGAAGAAACACGCATTTCACATAACTCCACCAAGAACGTAAAGTTGTGAACTAAGATTAAGTGGTGTCTTAGATGTCCTACATTGCCAAAGTCAGTGTACCTGTGCAGAACCCAATTGTCATGAAGGTACTTAACTCCCGAAAACAACTGCAACATTAAGCACTTAACCTCACTTTGACTAAATGGCTGCTTCATTGTCTCCATCAGCGCTTTAAGATCATGCTCCATGTACTCCATAACCATGAAAATACTATCTAAGCTGCTGCCCACAACAACTTCCTTAACATCAACAATAGAAGGGTGATGAAATGACAGAAGAATATTGATCTCCCTCAGAGATGTCAAAGGAAATCCCTCTCTTTCCTTCTCCATCTTCACCTTTTTCAGTGCGACAACTTCCCCAGTCTTCTTATCCTTAGCTCTGTACACCACCCCATAAGTGCCTTCATCAATCTTATTCAACCTCTCAAACTCATCAACACTTCTACAACCTAGTAACATGTTTATAGTCCTTTGAGGTGGATTCGCTGGCTCTGGAGTTTTCCCTCGTTCATCTCCATCCTCAGAATCAGTATCCAAAATTCGATCACTCCGGTCATCGCCATTACCCTCTTCCTCGTCAACATCCATGTAATCATTCTTATCCACCTCATTTTCTCGATCACTGCCCTCCCTATTCTCTCTACCTGATTCAGATGACTTCGAATTAGCCCCTTCAGATCCTTCTCTCATAACAACCTCCCCGAGTTCAGGACTTGGCGGCTTCTTATCAGTCAGAGGCGTATTTTTTCTCTTCTTAGGGAAAATTACCGCATCCGATTCCTCACCTTCATCACTGTCAGCCCATCTAGAAGAAGAAATGTGCCTAGCCGAGCGGAAACCCTCCTCCTCTGCCTCCTCTTCCACCATCCCCAGCTCCCGGTCATTAGGAGAATCAATAGAAACATTTGCATCCACAGAACTCGAAGGGACAAAACCACGGGGAAGCGGCGGAGGCGGAGGAAGCCCAACTCCATCAACCAGGCCGTTCTTGCTCCTCAAACTAACTACACTAGGTTGCTTGTTATCATCTCTATCCCAAACTATAGGCGAAAACTTCCTCTTTTTCTCCTCTTTCTTCAGAATCCCATCGGTACTCCTAACCCTAGAATCCTCTTCCCCGCTCGAAAGCTCCCCGGGCTCCCGGTCGGCCGATTTGACAGAAAGGTGGTTCCTTTTATGGCTATTCCCGCTCCCACCGCTCGAATTGCTCAAAGGGGAACGATAAGACCCGTTAACTTCTCTTTCTTTGATGTCCCTTGATCTAACCCTAACCCTAGATCGTAGATCTTCGGACCTTCCCCGCTCGCGGTCGCTGTAGTAGTCCTTTCTTCTAGAAGCTTCTAGGTCGGAATCGCAGTCGCGAAACTCGTTGTCCCTGTAGCCCCCGTGCCGGCCCGCCGCCATAGAAACCCTAAAAAAGTCGGGTGGAAGCGTACGAACGAGCCGAGAAACCCTAGATCTGATAACTGAAACCCTAATCGCGGAGATCTTCGACTTGAGTGAATCTTTTTGGGGGAACAGAGGATTAATAGGGAATTGAAGGATACTGACCTGAGATTTGGTATCGACGGAAAATTTGGGGCCAATCGGCGGCGAGAGGTTTGCGATAAAAGGGACACCTGGGGGGGGGCCAGAAAGCACAGCGCTTTCTCGCAGTTATTTTAAGAGGGAATCGGCCGCCGACTAAAAGAAAAGAAGACTCTTGGAGGAAAATGGCGCATAATAGGACGTTTTCCGTTTAGATCCTTCTTGCTTTCTGGTTTTACAGTGTATGTTGGTTGTAAAATTTGTTTGCAGAAATAATCCTTTTTTCCATTTTATTTTATGGTTTGAGACATAATAATGAAAAATATCGTCTCCAATATAACTAGTATATGGCCTTCGTCGGGGGGACACCGACCGACGACAGCGAAAGAGAAAGAGGGGAGGAGAGATAGGGGGTGAGGGTCTGAAGTGGAGGAGGAGGAGGAGCCGGAGGAAGGAGAGGAATAGGAAGGGGGGAGGACTCGTGCGGAGATGAAAGGATCAGAGAGAGGGTGAAAAGGTGGAGGGGACGCGGAGAGGGGGAAGAAGGGAGATGACCAGTGGCTGAGAAGAGAAAGGGAGGGAGAGGAGGAGAGCGCGAGAGAAATAGAGGAGAGACGGGCGGACACAATTTCTGAAGGAGCCACGGGAGAAAACCTTCCTCGCTTCGCTTGGTTGGTTTTAATTAATCGAATTTGACATTAACCTAAAACAATTATTATATTTGATAACCACTTGATAAGGGACAGACTTTTACCATAAATTACAAATCTTTTGGAGGAGAAATTTCAAAATTGTTAAAAAGGTTCTTAATTTATGATCGTGGTTGTTTAGGAAACACAAAAAAAAGCACGATATTAAAAAAGTCATAAGGGGTGGGTGGCCTCTCTCCATTAGGGATTGATTGAATTTCATAATCAATTATTCACCCATTGTTATTTTTTATTCCCTTTTCCCCTAGTTCTTCCTTTTCATTTTCAAATTTTATTTTATTTTTGTTTCTTTTTATTTTCTGAATATATTATATTTGTGGAGCTTTCGTTTTATCCACCTATGTCAAATCATAAATAAGAAAAAACTCACTCACAAAATTAATTCGCTTGCCACATTCTTTTTAAAGAAAGAACGTGCGTGGTGAAAAGAACTTTAATGCCCTCCGCAATATTAAGCCGAGGATGCGATCATGATCGCAGTCCTCAAAAAAATGTTTTATTTCTGAGTCTTTATGAGGACTACTACTATGATCGCAGTTCTCAAAAAAAATACTATGATTCTGAGTTTTAAAGGACTGCGATCATGATCGCAGTCCTATGTCATTATTAGGATTGTGACCATGAATTGCAGTCCTCACAAAATCTCAGTCCTCACAAATGACATGTTTTTGAGTCTTTATTGGGCTGCGACCATGATCACTGTCCTCACAAAAAAAAATTATTTTCTAATATTTATTAAGACTGCGACCATGATCACAGTCCTCACAAAAAAGCAATTTTTCAGCCTATATTAGAACTGCGATAATGATTGTAATCATCGCAAAATGTCTTAATTTTTAATTAATAAAAAAATATGACCATAGTCTTAATAAAAGAAATATGACCATAGTCGCAGTCTTCTAATAAGGAACTGCGATCATAGTCGCAGCCCTCATATCAGCATCACCATCATCAGTAGAACCCCCATTCACCGATATCGAATGATCCCCAATGCTTTTCAATTTAAATATCGCATTGATTACAAATACAAACAAAACTCATTGCGAGTACGAATAAACGAGATCTGCAAAAAGGTCGATTCCAAAAAAAATTGTTCCGGAGGCTCCTCTACCTGCAACCCCCGCAAGGGGCTTAGGCGCCCCCTTCCAACCCCCATGTTGACTTTAGCGCGAAGGTCGATCCGCGATTTACTCTACGTTATGATCAGGGTTGAGAGGAGAGTAACGTTGGGGGTGATAGAGAAGGGTAAAATAGAAAATGAAAATATATAAAAAAGTGGTGGCTGGAAGGAATCAATTTATGCTGACGTGAATGAGGCTGTAGCAAATAAAAATAAGAGGGTGAGTTTAGCAAATAAAAATAAGAGGGTGAGTTTTTCCCTAATTATGAAGGAAAGTGGATGGTTGTTGCGAATTTTTCCATTAAATTTTCTGAATGCATTCAATTTTATATTATATTTATAGTTTTTAATTTTTTCCTTTTCTTTTCTAACATATTTTTTTCTTTTCCCAATTCTCATTTCTCTCTTTCCAATTTTTCCTTTTTCCCCTAATTTCTTTTCACTTTTTCATATTTTGTTAATTCTATTCACTCTACTGTTTGTGTTTCTCTTTCTTTGTTTCTTATTCTTTCTTTTCATTTTTGTTAGAATTTTTAATACTCTTTTTTTTCTTTACTTCCTTTTTCTTTGGTCTTTAAAGATTTTGTTCTACTTTAGTGTTAATTCTTTTTCTCTATTTACTTTTGTAGATAGTTTTTTCTTTTCTTCTCTTCTTTTAATCTATCCTTTCTTTCAGTTACACTCTACTTGCTCTACTTTTTCTTCCAATTCTATTTTACTTATTTTCATGTTTTTGTCTACATAATTTTATTTTTCTATTTATTGATTTTCTCTTTTGTTTTGTTTTTATATTTTTCTTTTCTCTCTTCTGATTTGTTTTCTTTTCATTTTTTTTCTCTCTCATATTGTTTGTTTCCTTTTTCTTCTAGACTTGTTTTTCATTTTTTTAATGCTCCTTTTTTATTCTTTCTTTTTTTTTATATTCACTTCTCCTTTTCAAGTTTTTTAAATTCTTCATTTTATTTAATTTCCAAAATTTTATTATATTTTGTAAACTTACTTTCTTCCTTCTATATTTATTATTGTTGCAGATTTTGTTCTATTTTCAATTCTTTCCTTACTATTTTAAGTGTTTTCCTTATATAATTCTATCATTTTTTCCTTCCTTTATTATTTTTCATAAATGGGGATTTGGTACAACCACCTATGTTAAAACGTAATCAGGAAAAAAAACCCATGCATATATTTTTTCGTTTGGACTATCTTCTTTTTAAACCAACAACGTGTGCAAGCGTTGAACGCTTCTCAACACAAAAAAATACAAATGCCCCGTAGTAGTTGCTTAAAAAAGCAGACCGTTTTGAAAATGCGAATTGCTGGTATATAGAAGACTGTGATTATGAACACAGTGCTCACAAAAATGCCATATTTATGAGTCTTTATATCACAAAATATCAATTTTCTGAGTGTTCACAGGCTGTGACCATGAGAGTGCGACCTTGATTGCAGTCCTCACAAAAATGCCTTATTATTTAATTTTTATTAATCGCGAATATAATCGCAGTCCTCAAAAAAATACTCTATTTTGACCCTTTAATAAGACTGCAGTCATGATCGCAGTCCTTACAAAAGCCATAATAGCAGTCTTCACAAACAAAACATATTCCTAGTTGCAGTACTCTGCCCAAAAATGAGACTACAACCCCTTCTACAAGCTTCCAAACAAAAAATTATCAAAACTTTTGTTTTTTTAATAAAAGGCAATAATAAACCATAATCCTTTCTTTTTAGCAATTTACATAAAAATGACACCACTAGGAATGATCGATATACAATCCAAATTCCTCAATCTATAGATCTGACTCTCTCCCTGCTATGTAATTGATTCGATCTCCTCTATCATCTCAAGATTGAGATCTAATAATCCATGGGTTGAAGCCTCTCGCGGCGAGACTCACCTGCAATGGAAAGCACACTTCCTTCAAGTCAAGCGGTGAAGAACAGTATCTGGATCTGAGAAAAGGGTAAAAGGAAACAAAATTATATGAGGGAGAAGAAGGCGAGTTGATTTTGAGAGAAAATAGGTGAAAACGCTATTTTATCACAATATACTGATGTGGATGAGGCTAGGGCTAAAATAATTGCTAAAAGGTTGGGGCGAAATATTTCTATTTATAAAGAGAAATTTGCTTTTAGGTTCTGAAGGAGTTTGAGTTGTGCCAAAAACTCTCTGTGCTAAAAAAGTGTGTTAAAAAGTCTCTCAATACCAGTATTTGTACTTCTGGATTCCTGTGTACACTGATTTTATGCACATGGGTCATTGTGGGCTGTTAAAGTCCAAAATACCCCTCTGTCAAATTTGTCCCTTATGTACAATTTTCTGTGCACAATTTTAATAAAGAAAGAGAGAGAGAGAAGAGAAGGGGAGGGAGGAAAAAAGAGAAAGAAGAAGAGAGGCAATCTCTGTGAAGATTTGGCGAGCCCAGTGAGCTTCCCAAGCATCTCCGATCGTAGTGAGTTCCACGAGCCCCCAATTCGCCCCCGATATGTGAAGATCGCATCAGCTCCGGCAATTTCCGTGAAGATCACAGCAGCTTCAGTGAGATCTGCTGTCGAGCCACCCCCGAGTCGTCCCCGACCGCAGCTCCGTGAGCTCCAGCGAGATCCGCGAACCCTCGATCCGCTCCCAAGCCGTGAAGATCACAGCAACTCCAGCGTGAAGCTCGTCTCCTTCGTCCTAGCTCAAGTGAGCTCCTCGTGCAAGGCTTGTCTCTCCCAGCTCCTTGTGCAGGGCTCATAAAGGATGAAGTGGTGCAGGGCTTCGTCGAGGATTTATTTGGAGTAAGTTTTTTATGTAACTTTTTGAGATTTATTTGGAGTTTGGATTAAAGTATGATTATAAGATTTTTGAATTGTAATCTTTCTGAGATTTTTTTGAAATTTACTCAATTTGATGATAATCATGCTAGTATTTGTGATTAATTTTTAATCTAAAAGGTGAACTAATTTGTGATGAGCTTGTTGGATTTGATAATATCAATTTGGGGGTGATGAAATTTCTGTAATGAATTTATGATATAAAAAAAAGAGGATAAAAATTTGTGAATCATATTATCCACTTTCGAGTTTTTCTGTTAACATATTGAATAATTTGTCCACTTTCTTAATTTTATGTCCACTGTTAAAAAATGGATAAAAAAAGAGTAAGATGGACATAAAAGGAGAAATTTGAACAGAAATTAACGAAGTTGGACGGAAAGAGGGTAAGACGGACATAAAATGAGAAAGTTTGACAGAAATTGTTGAAGGTGACGGAAATAGAGTAAGGCAAACATAAAAGGTCTTATTTCATGTCGTGCAGCATAACGTGGTGAAATTACCTAGATGATCACATGAAGGTGGAGATATTCAAACGAACTTATGCCCCAACGTTATATCATGTTCCTGATTTGGACAAGCCAAAGGTATCATTCTCCAATATTCTATCCACCTTATTATGTTATTGTCCACTTTTTTTGACATTGTGTCCACATTTTCGTATATGTGTCCACATTTTCGGGTATATGTCCACATTTTAGAATATATTTTCACATTAAGGAATATGTCCAAATTTCGGAATATATGTCCACATTTCGGAGTATATGTCGATGTTTCCAAGTAAATATCCACATTTTCGAAGATATGTCCACCTTATGAAATATATGTCATTTTCGTCTCATTACTATCCAATGTTTATACTTTGCTACTAACTTATGTCTCGTACAGGTAACAAAGGAGACTCTACAAATAAGACCTCTAGTAACGAAGAAGCATCGTGGGAGGAACAAGACAAGGCGAATCAATAATTGATTTGTGACACGCTCGATTGTGTGCAGTAGATGCCAGACAGATGAACACAATCGTCGTACTTGCAACGCTATATCCTATTCTCAATTTGAACAAGCCAAATGTATCATTCTCCAATATTCTGTCTACCTTAGTATGATTATGTCCACTTTTTTGACATTGTGTCCACATTTCCGGGCATATGTCCATATTTGAGAATATTTGTTCACATTTAGGATTATATGTCCAATTTTCAGAATATAAGTCCACATTTCAGAGTATTTGTTGACGTTTCCATGTAAATGTCCATATTTTCGAAAATATGCCCAACTTATGGAATATATGTCATTTTTATCTCATTACTATTCAATGTTTATATTTTGGTACTAACTTCTCTCTCACACAGGTAACGAAGGAGGCTCTGCAAATAAGACTTTCAGTAACGAAGAAGGGTCGTGGGAGGAGCAAGACAAGGTGAATCAACAATCGATTTGTGGCACGCTCGAAAATGTGCAGTAGATGCCAGAACGATGGACACAGTCTGCATACAATCGTCGTACTTGCAACGCTATATCCTATTCTCGATTTGGACAAGGCAAATGTATCATTCTCCAATATTTTATCCACCTTAGTATGATTCTGTCCACTTTTTGACATTATGTCCACATTTTCGGGTATATGTTCACATTTGGGAATATTTGTCCACATTTAGGAATATATATCCAAATTTCGAAATATATGTCCATATTTTAGAGTATATGTCGACTTTTCCAAGTAATGTCCACATTTTGGAAGATATGTCTACCTTATAAAATATATGTCATTTTTTCATTAATATCCAATGTTTATACTTTGATACTAACTTATGTCTCGCACAATGAACAGAGGAGACTCTACAAATAAGACCTCTTGTAACAAAGAAGCACCGTGAGAGGAACAAGATAAGGCAAATTAATAATCAATTTGTGACGTGCTCGATTGTGTGCAGTAGATGCCAGAAATTAATAAAAAAGATAAACAAACGAATAAGTGAAAAAATAATAAATATTCATATGTTAAATGATTTTTGTTTATAAATGATTTATAAAACAAGTCATTATTTATTTTTTGTTTACATTTATTTTTATTTTTAAATATTAAAATAAATTTTTAATAAATATTTTGATCAAGTTAATAAAAAATTTTGAAGTGGACAAATAACAATTGAAGTGGACCGCAAAACAATTGCTTCAAGAAATTTGAGTTGAATAGCAAAATAATTAAAGCAACTGTCGTTAAAGATTTCATAGTACATCACGTGGACCAATTAAAGGAAAAATGACAGCACATGGATCAATTAAAATAAGGGTATTATAGGCAATGTGAATATACACCAAGCCAAGTATTGAGATAGGGACCTGCAAATAAAGGAAAGTTGGTCAAAGGGCTTTTTGATCCGGTTTGTTTCTCTAGAGAGTTTTTGACGCAAATCAAACTCTCTAGAGACCTAAAAGCAATTTTCTCCATTCATAAAATATCTTTCCAATGAACAAAATTAGATAGATAATATGTGAAAGTATATTGAATAGATAAATATTAAAACATTCCAACATATGCATAAAAGTATTAAATAGATACTTGCGCATCAATTACAAATCATCTAATTAAAAAAAATTCTCACATGCACGTGCCATCCACAAATCTAGAATACACAATTTTTTTGACAGACGAAACTTCTGAGTGTCACCCATTTTGTATATCTATACTTTTTACAAAATATGTTGCATCATAATTACAGAGAAAACTGGCAGGGGTTTTATCAAAACTAACCGAAGGGAGGTTTTCCCCGTGACTCATATATAAACTTCGTCCGTTTGTCCGTCCGTCTCCCCCCTCTTCTTCCTCTCTCAATCCCCCCTTTTCCTCTTTCTTTCTCTCTCCCCTCCTCCTAACCAGTCGGTCGATTTCCTACCAACATGAGTGATATACTAGTTATTATTAGAAAAGGTTGAAAAGTTATTCAACTTTCTCGTAGAAGACTTTTTGGAGACAGAATTTGAAGATGTAGAAGCAACAAAAGACTCATTACGATCAACAACTGAAGACAAAGATGACAACAAAGTAAAGAACCTGAAAAATATATGGAAGTGGAAATCTATAGATTAGCAAAACTATATGCTTGTCTGGCAACATTTTTTTTCCCCATATGCATTCTTCTTCTTTTCCCCTAGTTTAAAAAAAAAATCCTCTTCTTAATTTTTTAGAATTATCCATAAAAATAGGATGATATGCACTCAAATAAAAACATAGAAGGCATTATGGGTTACTCTATTTATCTTTAAATTGAAAACTTGATTGTAGTTGGCAAAGGTGATGATTTTGGTTTCTGGAGAGGTGGGCTCTCTTCTAATTTTATTTTATCTGTGTGATTACTATCTGAAATAGTTGTTGGTTATGTGCTCCAATTCATGGATTGCTGGTGATTTCTTTGGGTACTTCTGTGAAGACCCAAATTGCCACAAGTAGCTCGGTCCTCATGTTGCAACGAGGCCGACTTTTGGATTTTGAGGGCATGAAAAAAAATATAGAATTTCTAGGTAACTTAACCTAAAATAATGTATTAAAATATTGATGAATTGTGGAAGCTGATTAATTGGAAGGCCACCAATCCCATCAGTTTCCAGCTCTTGTGAATGACATTTTTTTTTTAGAAAATGAATGACAGTAGTTTTTTTTTTTTTTGGCTAAGAAAAGGCCCATAGGCTAGCAGCATCTGCTTCAGCCAGTGCTCTCAGTTGTGAGGTGAATCTTGCAAACAATACAGCTTGAGTGCCTGTCTCCTGAATCTATTTTGTAACTCAGCTTGCACATTGATTTTCTTCGAGAAGCGTGTGTGAGATGTTGTATACCATCATCCTTGTTAGCATCATCTTGTATCGTGAAGCAGCACCGAAGGTTCAAGAGGGGAGCAACGTACCTTAAGTTTTTGGATGACTGAGTTTGCATCACCCTCAAGCCACAATGACTGCCCAGAGAAGTGTTATCCAGTCAGTCTCAAAGCCTCCCACACACTCGTAACTCAGCCTCCTCAATCAAGTTGCATTCTCAAGGGAACCCAGCAACAAGAAGTTAATTTGCTTCATTACGCATTACACAGGCGACCGTTGCACCTCCATCATCCCAAATTGTCGCATCAAAAGTTGGCTTTGATTACATTGGTTGGTGGCGGAACCCAACAAATCGAAGACACTCGTGACGGACCAAGTTTCCATTGAGACAGTTCCCCGACCATCCTCTCCATCACCTGAGCCCGAACTAGCTGACAAGCAACAATAGGTGATCTTCTTTTCCCATTAAAGATCCAATCATTCCGCTGCTTCCATGTCTCCAATGATGCGTACAAAAAGAAAAAGAGTCTTTGCAGATCCTGTTCATTCTCCACAGCCTTTTCAATTGTTCTCGCCGTGTATTGGATTGAAGGGAGCCCGCTGGCTTGCAGCATTCTTGTTCCAGGGCGTGCCAAACTTTAACAGACAATGAACAATAGAAGAGAAGATCTGGAGATCTTCAACTTCATCATTACAGTGCTGATAGCGCAAGTTTAAGGCCAGGCCTGGAGCTTATAGGAATGCTTTGGTCGGGATGCAACCTCTAAACACCTTCCAGAACCAAGTTTGCACACGTTGTGAGCACGGTAGGCGTCACACCCATTTCCAATCTGTTCTGTCAGCAGACGTTGGTGGTCCAGCTAGCAACTTGTGTAATACCCTAAATACAGAACATGTATCCTTTAATGGTTTTCGATACGTCGATAGTAATCGTGTCATTCTATGTGCGTTTTTACTTCTGTTTGACCCGAAATTTTTACACAAGCTTATGTACTGGGTCTAGAGTTTGCCCCAGAAAATTCAAAATTTTTTCTTTATATTTTTCTATTTAAATTAATCTTCTTTTTTCTTCTCCTTTCCTTCTCTTTCTTTCTAATTTCTTTTCTTTACATTCTTTCTTATTTTTTATATTATTTTTTAGGAGACTTTACACATAACCCCATAACAATTACATATTTACATTTTTCATTTTTACTCCCTTTTCTTTTTTCCTTTTCTATTCTTTTCTACATCTTTCTCCAAAATTCTATACTAGGGGTGAGCATTGGTCGGTTAGGTTCGGTTTTTGCTAATTTTTGCAAAATCGAACCGAGCAAATTAGACTCAGTAATCGAACTGGTTAGGTTAGGTTCAGTTTTTGATTTTTTTCAGTTAGGCCCATATATTTTCATCATTTCTTACATTTTTAATCACCATTATATTTTCATCCTTTAATATCCTAATCTCAAATATCTAATGCCCAAATTAGAAACAAGAAAAAGATTTTAACCTTAATGTGAATTGAAAATTTCATGTTCTAAAACTTTTATAAATATTAATTGTGATAGTATACTTAACATAGCTTTCACATGTACAACATACAAAAGATGGTATTGTTAGAAGTGATGAGATAAGGTTCCACTAGTTTTTATTATGAACTATATGATTCACTAAATTGAATTTGGGTGGGGTGATATATATGGTGAGAGATTCGGTTTGGTTCGGTCGGGTTCGAGTTGGAACCCAAAACCGAAACCCGACCGAATTAGAGCGGTTCGGTGCGAATTTCGGGTTTCGGTCGGTTATTTGGTTATAACCAAACTCTTCTCACCCCTATTCTACACGCTTCTTGGCTTCTTCAAGAAGCCCACCATTTGGCTTCCTTTGCAAGCTTCTCCCTCTCTTTCATAACTCTCTCTCACTCATCCCTACACCCTAAAACCGAAATCCACTCTCTTTCTCCTTCATTTTCTCTCACTTCGCTCTCTCTAAATTCTCACTTTCTCACTCTAAAAATCTTACAAAAATTTCAACACTATGATTGGAGTTAATTTTTGCATCATTTTACACCACCTCACCATACTTTATGTTAATAAGAATGGGATTTTTATTGCTTTTCTCTCTTATTTTTCAGGTCCATTAGTTAATGAAGAAGAAGGCCCAAATCTTGAGATTTTTAAGGAATTAAAGGTATTTTTAGGAGCCCACAATCATGAAAGTCCAATTCTGAAATGATCCAAGGCATATTCCCTAACTTCTAAAAGCTCCAGCTGGACACACGCAGCGCAACGGTTTGTCACGAAAATCGTTGGCGCAACGGCTAAGATGCTGCTACGAAAACGCGGCCCTGGCCGCGGATCCAAGGCACTTCCTTGGTCGTTGATCAAGCGATTGATCCTACGGCTGCGGTGGGACGTTATCTTCTCCTGAAGGCTATAAATAGACCCCCAGGGCCTCTATAAAAGGGGGAGGAGAGAATAGCATTTTATTTAGAAAAATTGTTATGATTTCTTTAAGCTCTCTTTAGTCTTTTTGTGTAATTTTCATTTTCTCCTTCCAGATCCAGAAAAGAGAGAGTGAGGGTGAGAAATCTCTGTAATTGAAAAAGTGACAACTCAATACAAAGGCTCAAGCTTTTCTTCCTCAAGTCTTTTCTTGTTCTATTGCATTTACTTTCAAGTTCTTACTTTCTTCCATTTGCTTTCTACCATGTATTCTTACTTGTTCTTCTTTTCTATGGCGAACTAACTCACTAACATGACTAACAAACTTCTAACACTATTAAGTACTAGCTCTTGGGTGATTTCTAACTCATATGAATTGTTGGATATTTTTATTTCTAAGTCTTGTAATTAACAAGTCTTTTATTTTCAATAATGATGAGTAGTGTTTTAATTCTAGTGAATGCTCTGTATCACCTCCATATGATTCATGTGTGCCTCATTTAGAGCCTTGTCTCTTGAACAAGTGCCTTGATGGAATATGAAGATGGATCACTTTAGTATGCTAACTCCTATTTCTTATTTCATGCTAGCTTGTTATAACTTTGATGGACTAATGAATCTTACGTTCTTGTTTAGCATATCTAAGTGTGAATACCTACGTTCCATTATTGAGAATCTATTGGGAGCCAATGATCTAAGGAGGCTACCTTGCCAAGCTTAGATGAGAACACAACCTCAATTTGGGACAACATTGATTTGACAAAGCAAGATGTACTATTGCCAATGAATCTACATGAGGCATGAATCACCCAACGAGCTCAGTAAGTTAGTAGTGTAGAATATTAGTTAGTCATGATTTTCTCTTAATTGAATTTCAAAACTCCTCTCTAAAACTTTCTCATTTTTCAAAATCACTGTTTTTCTATATCGTCTTTCATTCTGTTTTTCCATTCTGTTTTCTTTTTCTTAACAAAACTCTATAAAATTCTTCACTCTCTTTCTACCTTGTTTTATTTTTTCATTTTTAAACAAAGAAGAACTTTCATTTTTCTTTTCAAAAGCTTCAACATAAAAATCGTGAACGCTTCCATTGCTAGTCCTCCCTGCGGATACGACCCGTTATAGCTTGTGCTACGAACGGTGAATCGAAGGAGTAAAGTAAATCTTCATACATATTCAAAGTTTAATAATCAGCACACGGACATGAACAGTTTACTCTAAACTCTTACTCAATTCAATTTCTCCTATCGAACAAATTTTTGGCACCGTTGCCGGGGTCTGAGCTTCAATCTCAAAACATGTTGGACTCACAATCTTCACTATCTTTCCAAAACTAAGATTCTTATAGTCCCTTTCTGAAATATTCACTTGAAGAAAAATCAAGTCTAGAAAAGAATATAGAAATCTTGCAGGAGTCCGCGTTACAATTTTAAAAATCTTCTTCTCAGTCTATTGATAGGTTGGAAACACAATTGAGTCAATTGATCAACATTTATAAGAATGAGGAAACTCTCTCTTATCAAACTTTGACCAATCCAGATATCTCTAACTCTATCAATTTGACTCCTGACTCTTGTTGTTTTGGAAACCAAGATTATTACACTCCCATTCTAGAGCATCCACTTGAAAAAACATCACATCTAGAAAAGAGTATAGAAGTATTGCAGGAGTCCGCACTACAATTTCAAAAATCTTCTGCCCAGTCTATCAATAAGTTGGAAACACAATTGAGTCAATTGGTTAGCATTTATAGGAATGAGAAAATTCTATCTTATCAACCTTTAATCAATTCAGCTATCCCTAACTCTATTGATCTGACCCAGGACTCTTGTCATTTTAGAAACAAAGATTCAATTTCAGCACACCCATCTGAACTTGACCAAACTTCAAATCCCATTAACATTTTGGCAAGTTATCCTTTTCTTGAGATTGAACTTGAGCATGAATATGATCCTGAATCACAACTTGGTAATTCAATTTCACTGCCTGATCCATAATGACTGAGGTGTTTTTACCTGATTTCAGGTTTTTTCCCGAGTCTACATTGGATCTTGTGTCAATCCATCGTGAAATTAAATCACCAATCTTTTCTGATCAACAAATTGAACTTGACTAATTTCATACTTTTGAATGTCCCATTGACATATTGGCAAGTTCTCATTTTTATGAAATTGAACTCAGATAAGAATGTGACTTTGATCCTCAAATTTGTGATCCAGTTCAAATTCCTGAATCAATATTGACTTCAGTTTTGTTACCCAAACTGAGCAACATTTTAGAGTCAGTTGATTCCATTACCTATCATTCTTGAACTTGAATCACCAATCTCAGAGAGTCACATTCTATTGTGGGGAAATGAATGTGGACTAGAATTTCAACTTCTTGATTTGAACCCGATTCCTGAACCAAATTTTGACTCCTGAACTTTTACTTGACTTAAGTCAAATTTCTGAGTCAGTATTAGTTCCTGCACTTTCTGAGTTCAAATCAATCATTCTATCTTTCCATACTCCATTTTGGGATAAAGGTCTTAATAAATTTGACTCTGAAATTAATTTGAAAATTAGATGGGATAAAATTCATAATAATAATCATAAATATATACATCATAATAATGGGTTGTATTATAGAGGTCTCTGGTGGGTTTCTCCGGACTCCACACAAATGGATCGGGTCGCATTTCGTGGACTAATCAGACCACCATCGGAACCACCACATTGAGGTGATTTTTTCTTCCCTCTCTATTTGTTTCATGCATATATATATTCACGATGTATTGAGGAAAATGCATGAGATAAGTGTGGGGGAGGTTTACTAACATAGAGTTTTTAAATTTTCTTTCTTTTTTACTTCTTTTAGAATACTTTAAAATCTTCCCTTTTGTAGAGGATTTTTCTCTTTCTTTAATATAGAATTTTTAGATTTTCTTTCTTTTTCACTTCTTTTAGGATACTTTAAAATCTTCCATTTAGTATAGGATTTTTCTCTTTCTTTAACAAATTTAAAAACTTTTTGAAATAAGAGACAATGTTTTGATCTATTTTTAAAGAAAATTAAGATGATCTTAGAAATTAAGAAAATCTTAAATATGACATCTTAAACCTAGTCGAAATAATGGATCTTGTTTAAGTTTATAGGCTAAGTAAGATAAATTAGAGAGATAATTTTATCTTTAATTTTTTTTGCCTTAGATAGTATGCACTTCACACTTACATTTTTTGGGATGGAAACAAAGACCTAAAATGCCATAAAGTAAAAAATAAATAAAATATATATATATGGTATAAATGAATAAAAAAATCACTTATTAAGCTGGATAATTATGCCTCAAGAAGCATGATTATTCACGCCTAACGGTGGTCATAAGAAACAAATAATCCCGCTTAGTTTTGTGGCCTTGTTTACTTGAGTCCTTAAACCCGAGGGATGTTTTCTCATCTGGTGTCTTAAGAACCGTCCGGTCTGGGAGTCATTGGTTAAAAAGCTCACTACCCGGGTGAACTAGAAAGCCTAAGAAAACTAAGGGAAGAAATATATATATAAATATATATATATATATATATATATATATATATATATATATAATATATATATATATATATATATATATATATATATATATATATTGTTGGCCCAAAGGCTATTCACTCTAGTTTTGATGATGATTAACTTATGTAGTTACAATACTAATGATTTTGTGTTTAATTAATTTCAGATTTGTGATCAAGATCTTAGTACCTGTTTAGCTTCAACAAAGGATTTCAAGTCAAATTTTGGAGCTAGCACGTGTTGATTCAAGAGCTTGTGCATCAAGAGCACATCAAGTACTCAAGAGGAGTCTAACTCTTTGGATCAAGGTTTGGACCAAGTCAAGAAGGAGAAGAAGATTTCAAGTGAAGACCTTCAAGAGAAGACTTGAGTCTATGTTTGTTTTTTAGTAAGATTTTATTTTTAGATAAAATGTAAAGGATAGATTAGTTGGTGGATTGCTCAAGTAACATTTACACTCACACAAAAGATTTAGATGAGTTTTTATAAAAGAGTTTTCATTTTGGAAAAATACCGTTTTGATTTTTGAAGTTTCATATATACATGTGTTTTAACGAAAACCATTTTAGTGCTTATTGTCAAAAACATAGATATTTCTTTATATATGTGTAGTGGATCATATTCATACACGCTAAGCTTTAAAAGTATTTAAAATATCTTGTTTTTGTATTTGGAGAAGTTTTGGCAAACTCGTTTTGGAAAAATACATATTATATTTTAAGCCAAAATTTTTAAGTCACAAAAATAGTTCAAAATGTTTATAACATGTTTTGATTTTTACTCAAACATGTTTGTAAAACAAAGTATTATACTGAACTTACTTTTGTAGATTTTTAGGGAATTTATCGGATTTTATTAAAGGTAAAAAGCCAAGTTTTTAAATCTCCAAAACTGTTTTTTTGGCCTTCAGCCGGTCGATCGCACGGTCGACCGTGCCTGAGGTCGGTCGACCGACGTGCACAAAACGTGCACAGGTTGGCCGGTCGACTGCACGGTCGACCGCCAGAGAGTGTCTGCTCTCTGGAAATGGCCAGGTCGATCGGGCGGTCAACCGCTAGGCCATTGCCCAGTTGACAGTCGACCGGCCGGTCGACCGACCTTCCCAACGGTCGAAAATTTGACCATTGGCGGTCGACCGGGCGGTCGACCGTCAGCAGTCAGAACTGCTGAGTTGACTTCCAACGGGCAGATTTTGGAGCCTATAAAAAGGGGCTTCCTTTGACTATTTTACACAAGATTTCAAGAGAGTTTTTGGGCTAGTTTTTCCTACCTATAGTAGTGGTTTTATCCACAAGTTTTAGAGCAAATATTTCCAAATCAAAAGGAGAGTTTATCAAGAGTTTTAAAAGTGATTTCTTGTGTTTTCCACCACAAATTCAATCTTATTTTTCTCACACACACTTGAGCTTTTCATTGCTAAATTCATTATATAGGAGAAGTTGTTGTGAGAGTAATTATAGGTGATCAAAGTATTGTGATTACCAAAGTTCTCATTCTTATTTTGAGGAGGCGGACTGCGGGTTCGCGTTGTTTCGGGTTCTAGTGAGAACTCGGTGTGGAGGTGCGGCCTCGGCAAGCTTGCGTGCTTGCGTGTGTTTGTTCTTGCGGGAGCAAGTGAGGGGACTAGTGAGTCCAAGGAGTTCTAGTGTGAACTCGCTTGTAGGTGTTGCGGCACCGAGTGATCCGGTGAGATCGTTTTATAGTGGAAATCCTTCATAGTGTTGAAGGCGGGAACGTAGAGCAAGTGTGCTCGAACCTCGAAACAAATCTCCCGTGTTTGCGATTGCTTTCTCTATCTCTCATTTGTCTTTATATCTTGCATGCTTATATTGCTTTCATCTTTATATGCTTGATATATATTTGTGCTCAAATTGATATATACTTCGGGATTGTTTGCTCACACTTGTATTCAACCTAGAGAGCCAAAGTGGCACCTTAACTCTTATTTAGAGGAATCTTGAGGAGTTAGTCCAGAGCCCTTCAAGGGGAATTCGGCTACACTCTTAGGTTATACTTGATGTGTTTAGCTTAAGAATTTTTAGTTTGCATAAATAGTTTTAATTCTGCATTAATTCATCATTAGATTAGCTAGTCACCTGTTCACCCTCCTATAGGTGATTTCAATTGGTATCAGAGTCAAGTGCTCTTGATTTGGGTCTAATAACCTAGAGTTAAAAATCCTCATTTATAGCTATCACAATATTTGTACACACATATGGATTTCAGGTCACCTCCCACTTTGACATTCTTAACATCCAAACTTGGAAAGTTAAGATGTCTATGTACCTCAAAGCCCTAGGTTTCATGTTTATTTTGCCATAATTAAAGATTCTTATTGTTTAAATGGCAAAAATATTGAGGCTAATGCAAAAATCATTCATGCTTTAAAGAGTACCCTAAATGATGAATATGTATGTAGGGTTTCTAATCTTGATTCGGCTTTTGTAATTTGGAACAATTGTCTCCCATGGCGAACAAGAGCAATACTATGCGGGGAGAGACTCGGATGTTGGAAGTGAAACTTCCAACGTATGCTACATGGTCCAAGGGGATAACCCCCTTGAGGTAAACTCTGAATCCGAGTTAGAAGAGGATGTTGATATGTCTTATGATGAGCTTGAATCTTTTTGTCAACAACTCCTTGAAAATATGACATGCTTAAAAAGGATAACAAGAATTTGAAAAATAAATTTGTTTCCATGTTAAAAGAAAGGATTGCTTTCAAAATAAATTGGAATGCATTTCTAAAGAAAACGAATTATTGAAAAATGAAAATATTTCCTTGTCTTCTAAATTAAATGATCTTTGTGAAGGAAATACTTCTTTGAAAGTAAAATTATGTTGGTGGAAAAAGAAAAGGAATTGCTTTGAATGAAACACGTCTTTGAAAAGAAAATTTGTTTTAAAAGAAAGGAAAACGTTCCTAAAACGAAAAAGGTTATTAATCATGCTTTTCATGCCACAACCATTGATAAAAATGAGATTAAATTTTTGAAAAATAAGATTAATTGTTTGAGCTCAACTTTGAGCAATTGTACATTTAACCACAATAGATTGGAAACCTTGTTTCAAAAGAAACAAGCTCCATATGTTCATGCACATCACCCACAACATGCATATGCACACTTTGCACGTCATGATCACACTCATACACATATGCATTTAGAGTGTACAAATGTACACATTGTGGCCGCAAAGGCCATTTAGCAAAGTTTTATTATGATAAGATAAACCATATAAATTTTGCTAACATGAATGTTCGGGTTTCAAATAAGACTAACCCCCGTGGACCCAAAAGAAAATGGGTATCAAAATCCCCACCTTTTGTATTTGATGTAGGTGCGGGCTCTCACAAAATATGAGAGGATTGATGCCTTGGTGGTGGATGTAAGACTAGATGGACATACATTTGATGCACCGCTATCAAGGAAGTTTGGTGAGAAGACCTCCATATTTTGGAGACTTAGAGTATAGTTCTTTACTTTTGTAACTATCTCTAAACTCCTATTTTAGTTTACATGCTTTTACATTTGATGAATTTTAGCATGTTTTTAGTTTTATGTTATAATAATCATGTTTTGTATTTCATGAGGTAAATACTTGTTTAGATGTAGTTTTTATTAAAACTTGTGTCTATGCTTGTATAAGTAGTGAGCAACATTTGATTCATATATGTTTGCACTTCATTACTCATTTGTATTCATTACATGCACATGTATAGCTTAGTTTTGATGATTCACTCATTTACACTTGTTTTGCCTATTTTCATGTTTTTGCTTCATGTATATGTAATCTTTGTCCAAAACTAATAATATACATGTATACCCTTGAGTCACTTACCTTCATGCAAATACTATTTTGGACTCTTTTTATGTTTGGGATATGTATGCATATTGTTAGCTTTTGATAAATCATACATATGCCTTGAAGTTTGTTTTTAATGAAAATAAAATCTTTATGATTTTCATATTTGTTTGATAAAATGATATTCATGTTTGTTTTGAGCTTAATTGACTATTTTCATGAAAATGCTATTTACATGATTATTATGCACTCACATTTCATTTGTTTACTCAAGACATTATTTTCATGAGAAATTTTGAGCTTTATAGATTTCGAGTGTCAACTCTTGTGTTTTTAGCATGATTCATGAGATACATATGATTTGTTTTCATATTTTGAAGGATCTTAAACTAGTTTTTTCAAAATTATTTTAACTAGTTTTTCTAAAAATTATTTTAACTAGTTATTTATTCTTCATTTGGTAGTGTTTTCAATACTAAAATATTTTCAAACTCCTACTTTTGAAAACCCTACCATTCCAAAGGCGGATGGATGGGCGACCATGCCTTATATGTCTTATTGAAAACCTTTTATCATGTGCATGAATAGGGTGGTTATTTATGAGGTATACACTTGATCCTCATTGTGTTTTCAATTGGTATCACAATTGACATTTATTTTGTATGCTCATATGTTTCTTATATGTGTATGCTTCAAATTTTCAAATAATATCAATTTCTATTGGTATTTTTATTTTCATACATATATATGATTTGATTGTGCTTGATTTACTATTGTCTCACTTGTTTAAAGCACAAATTGTGTTTATGCTAAGCTTGTCTTGTATCTTAATTTCAATTAGTATCTCAATTGGTATTTTAATAGGCTTATGTATTATTTTCAATTGGTATTTAATTTGGTATCAAAATATACTTCATATTGTACCATTTATTTGATATCAAAATTTTCAATATACTTCATTTGGTATCAATATGTTTCAACTTCCAATTGGGTTTAAATTTCAATTGGTATCAATATGTTTTACCTATTTGGTATCAAAATTTATCATATATTTCAATTGATATCAAAATATAAAATATTTTCTTTCATTAATATCAAAATGTACAAAAGTTTCAATTTCAATTGGTATCACAAATTTTCTATTTCATATGGTATCAAAATCTTGTGATATCTCAAATTGATTTGTTGAGTTAAGAAAAATTCAAAATTTGTATTGTTTATTTACAATTGGTATCTTAAAATTTTGTTTATGTACAAACAGTATCTCAATTTTGTTTAAGTATTATAAAAATTTGTGTTTAAAAATGTTTTGATATGTATTGCTTATATGCAAGAGGGGCTTAACATCTCTTCTATATATAGATTCATATTGAGTGTATCTTATATTGAGGAGGTTGACATCTCTTCTTATGTGATACACATGTGTAGGGGGAGCTTAACATCTCCACTTATGCATTGTATATTATGCGTTATGTGAATTAGGGCTTGTCATCCCTTCTTCATGTAAATGCATGTATGCAGGAAAGCTAACTTAGCGTCTTCCTCTTCATGTATATCACATATATATCCTTATTCTTGATTTGTTTTATTTTACCCCTTTGTTGATGATTGACAAAGGGGGAGAAAGATTTTGAGTTTGTATATGCATATTTGCTTTTTTGCATATATTGAGTTTATGCATCTTATGTTTTCACAAAATGGGGAGAATGATTTTGAAAGTTTAAACAAAAAGAGGGAGAAAGTTTTTAGAAAAAGGATTTTTGTCTTATGCATGTTTTCTCTCACCTTGTTTATGCATATTTATTTGTTTAGTTTCATGTACTTCATTGAATATCTTATTGTTTCTTGTTATGCATGAGTTAAGGGGGAGTTTTCATTTTGGAAAAATACCATTTTGATTTTTGAAGTTTCATATATACACGTGTTTTAACGAAAACCATTTTAGTGCTTATTGTCAAAAATATAGATATTTCTTCATATATGTGTAGTGGATCATATCCATACGCACTAAGCTTTAAAAGTGTTTAAAATATCTTGTTTTTGTATTTGGAGAAGTTTTGGCAAAATCGTTTTGGAAAAATACAGATTTTGTTTTAAGCCAAAACTTCTAAGTCATAAAAATAGTTCAAAATATTTGTAACATGTTTTGATTTTTACTCAAACATGTTTGTATATCAAAGTATTATACTGAACTTATTTTTGTAGATTTTTAGAGAATTTATCGGATTTTATTAAAGGTAAAAAACCAAGTTTATAAATCCCAAACTGTTTTTCTGGCCTTCAGCCGGTCGACCGCACGGTCGACCGTGCCTGAGGTCGGTCGACCGACGTGCACAAAACGCGCACAGGTTGGGCCGGTCGACCGCACGGTCAACCGCCAGAGAGCGTCTGCTCTCTGAAAATGTCCCGGTCGATCGGGCGGTCTACCGCTAGGCCATTGTCCAGTTGGCGGTCGACCGACCTTCCCAACGATCGAAAATCCGACCGTTGGCGGTCGACCGTCAGCAGTCAGAACTGCTGAGTTGGCTTCCAACGGGAAGATTTTTGGAGCCTATAAAAAGGGGCTCTCTTGGACTGTTTTACAGAAGATTTCAAGAGAGTTTTTGGGCTAATTTTTTCTACCTATATCAGTGGTTTTATCCACAAGTTTTAGAGCAAATATTTCCAAATCAAAAGGAGAGTTTATCAAGAGTTTTCAAAAGTGATTTCTTGTGTTTTTCATCACAAATTCAATCCTAGTTTTTCTCACACACACTTGAGCTTTCCATTGCTAAATCCATCCTATAGGAGAAGTTGTTGTGAGAGTGATTTTAGGTGATCAAAGTGTTGTGATCACCAAAATTCTCATTCTTATTTTGAGGAGGCAGACTTGCGGGTTCGCGTTGTTTCGAATTCTAGTGAGAACTCGGTGTAAAGGTGCGACCTCGGCAAGCTTGCGTGCTTGCGTGTGTTCGTTCTTGCGGGAGTAAGTGAGGGGACTAGTGAGTCCAAGGAGTTCTAGTGTCAACTCTCTTGTAGGTGTTGCGGCACCGAGTGATCCGGTGGGATCGTTTTATAGTGAAAATCCTTCATAGTGTTGAAGGCGGGGACGTAGAGCAAGTGTGCTCGAACCTCGAAACAAATCTCCCGTGTTTGCGATTGCTCTCTCACTTGTCTTTATATCTTGCATGCTTATATTGCTTTCATCTTTATATGCTTGATATATATTTGTGCTCAAATTGATATATGCTTGGGGATTGTTTGCTCACACTTATATTCAACCTAGAGAGCAAAAGTGGCACCTCAACTCTTATCTAGAGGAATCTTGAGGAGTTAGTCCAGAGCCCTTCACGGGAAATTCGGCTACACTCTTAGGTTATACTTGATATGTTTAGCTTAAAAATTTTTAGTTTGCATAAATAATTTTAATTCCGCATTAATTTATCATTAGATTGCTAGTCACCTATTCACCCCCCTCTAGGTGATTTCATATATATGTGTGTGTGTGTGTGTGTGTGTGTATGTATGTATATAAATAAATGACTTGATGGTTAGAGTTGATATTTCATAAATTTTCACTATCACAAAGTGCATATTATCTAGGTTTTATGAAGGATAAAATATTCAATCCAATTTTAAATTCTTACCTTAATTGAAGACAAGATCTTGCATATAAATTAAGTTTAAGGAAGAATAATTTTTGGTGGACTTACGACCTTAGATCGTTTATATTTTTGCAAAAATATTTTGTAAACTTGTCTCTCTTTAAAATGTGTTCCATACTAACATTTGTCTTCTTTCTTTATGAAATTTGTGGGTGCAATCCGCTGAAAACCCTCAGGAGACAAACTTTCTCCTCTAGATGTAACCTAGAGGTTTAACGGCATGTTGCACGGGCTCAGTGCAATCACGTCACCTGCGAAAGTGGTGTAATAACATTTGTAGTATAGTTTTTCTTTCTTGTTTTGCTCGGGACGAGCAAAAGATATGTGTGGGGTTGTGATAAGTCTACAGTTTTTCATTATTATGTCGCATTTCCTTACTGATTTATAAATAAAATGTCAGTTTAAACTGTGTTTTGGTCTCTCTTGCAGATAATCAAGACAAGAAGTGCAGATGGGTAATAAGAGCTTAATTAAACTCATTTTCGGGTAATTAAATCCGCATTTCTTGGAGGCCAAGTAAGTGAACTTCTAGAAGATGCATTGAACCTAGACCTTTGCTACGTCAGACGAAGATCCGGATGAATATACTCGAAACCAAGTATACCAAGAAGGTCCTAGAAGCGACACGAAGCCACACACCAAAACTAGAAACCTGGGTCCCTGGTATTGCCGCGAAAACGCGACAATAGCCACGTTTCCGTGGCAATTTGGTGGGCCACGCGTCGATCTTGCGACGCGTGGCCTCGTCTCGTCTTCTAGAAGCTTGTTTTGCCTATATATACTCCAGTAGAGGCCCGAAACGCAAGCAGATTTGGATTTAGGCTAGGTTTTCTATCTTTTAGTGTAGTGTAGTGTAGGTGTTTTTCTTCTTTTCTTTTGTATTTTTATTTCTTTTAGATTCATGTAGTAGGACAGAGAGATTCAGAGAGAGATAGAGAGATATTGATGTAATAGATGGTGACATTCTATGTAAAGGTGTCTCCTTTCTTCTCCATTGTAATCTTCTCCATCCTCTACATGATGCTTAGCTAACTTTTTTTCTCATGATAATCTAACTACTAACCACTAACCACTAACCATCTAACCACTTGATAATCCACATGAATCTAATAGCCTCTACAAGGCCTTGCTCTTGCAAGAGTGATCGGGGCGGAACTAGCACTCAAAAAATATGTGTTTTGTAAAATCAATGAAAAGCTCGTATGTGCTTAATGTTCCCTCGATACTTCCGTTATAGCATTGGCTCAAGGGGTCGAATCCACAGGGACGGGAAGCGATAGAAGCATTAACAGTTTTTATTCACGTCGTTTGTTAACAGTTCTTCTTTGTTAAAAGAATTAGAAAAAGAAAAGGAAAAGAATAAAAATCAAGCATGTGGTAGGTGGAGAAGGTGATGAAAACGGCGAAGAAAACAAAAGAGAAGTGATTTGGGAAATAAAAACAAAAGGAAGATGAAACAAAGGTGAAATAAGAGGATGGTGAAAACATCGATAGAAAAATGAGAAAAAGAGTTTGAAAATGATTTTTAAAACAAGATAAAAGAAAACTCATGGCTACTAACTACTAATTGCTCCACTAACCATACTAACCTCTTAGTGATAGTTGCCTCACATGGATCCTTGGCCATCACTAATCTTTGGCTTCAAGAGACGATACAGAGCATGGCCCATAAGATTGATCTTCTACATTCAAACAATACATCCATACCACTAACAAGTTGCAAGCTACTATTAAATCATCAAAACCGGTTAGAGGTGAGCATAAAATAAAGAAGACAATGCAAGTTAGCAAGTTAGTGGGTTAGGTGTTAGAAATGTTAGAATGTTAGAATCCATCATCATGAGCCATCAATGGCTCTTGCAAGAGCAAGGTCTTGTGAGGCTATTAGATTCATGTGGATTATCAAGTAAGTGGTTAGATGGTTAGTGGTCAGTAGTTAGATTGTCATGAGAAGAAGAAAAGTTAGCCAAACATCATGTAGGAGATGGAGAAGATTACATTGGAGAAGAAAGGAGGCACCTTTATATAGATTGTCACCATCTATTACATCAATCCCTCTCTGAATCTCTCAGCCCTACTACAAGATCTAAAAAGAAAAGAAAATACAAAAGAAATGAAATGAAGAACACCTACCTACACTATACTAAAACATAGAAACCCTAACCTAAAATCAAAAACTGCTCCGTTCTGAACCACTACAGGGGTATTTATAGGCATAGGACGTATCTAGAAGACGAGACGGGGCCACGCGTCGAAAATCGACGAGTGACCCCACCATAGGGCCGCGGATCCGCGGCCATACCAGGGACAAAAATCCATGGTTTTGGTACGGGGATGCGTGACGTTTCTACGAGCTTCCTGGTATATCCCTTTTCTGGTAATTTCGTCTGAATATTCGTCTGACGTGAGCAAAGGTCTAGGTTCGACGTATTTTCTAGAAGATCCCTTACTTGGCCTCCAAGTAATGCGAATTTAATTACCCTAAAAGGGGTTTAATTAAGCTCTTATTACTCCTTTACCCTTAAACTCTTGATTTACCTGCATGAGAGACCAAAACACGGTTTAGACCGACATTTTATTCATAAATCGGTAGGGAAATGCGATATAATAATGCAGAATTGTAGACTAATCACACCCCCACACTTATCTTTTGCTCGTCCCGAGCAAAACAAGAAAAGAAAAACTATACTACAAATGTTATTACACCACTTTCGCAAGTGACGCGATTGCACTGAGCATGTGCAATAAGCCGTTAAACTTCTAGGTTACCCCTAGAGGAGGAGTGTTGTCTCCTGTGGGTTTTCAGCGGATTGCACCCACAAAATCCATAAAGAAAGAAGATAATGTTAGTATTTTGAAAATACATTTTGAAAGAGAGACGAGTTTATGAATTATTTTTGCAAAAATATAAGCGATCTAAGGTCATAAGTCCACCAAAAATCATTCTTCCTTAAACTTAGTCTCTATGCAAGATCTTGTCTTCAATTAAGGTAAGAATTCAAAATTGGATTGAATATTTTTGTAAGATCACCTAGAGGGGGGGTGAATAGGTGATGGCTAATCTAAAGGTCACTTATGAACAAATAATGCGGAATTAAAACTAAGTTGACCAAATTAAAACTTCTTTTAATTAAACACTTATGTATAACTCAAGAGTGTTGCCGAATTCCCCTTGCGAGGCTCTGGACAAGCTCCTCTAGATTCCCCTTGAATGGGTTGAGGTGCCGCGTTGGCTCTCTTGGTTGAATACTAGTGTTAACAACAATCCCAAGCAAGTATGTATATCAATTATGAGCACAAGGGAATATATCATGCATATATAAGATGAACACAATAAATTGAATGCAAGATATAAAATAGAGACAAAGAGAGAGAGAGGGAAGAGTAAGCAATCGCAAACACAAAGGGTTTGTTTCGAGGTTCGAGCACACTTGCTCTACATCCCCGCCTTCGACACACGAAGGATTTCCACTATGCAAGATCCCACCGGATCTCTCCTCGGTGCCGTACACCTACAAACCCTCGGACTCCCAAGTCCCGTACACACGCAAGCCCCCTAAGCTTGCCGAGGCCGCACCTCGAACCACCAAGAGTTCACAACCGAACTCCAACCACAACGAGCACACTTGCCCGCTTCCTCAAGGTACAAAGAAAGATCTTTGGTGATCACAACACTTTGATCACCTTACAAAGCTCTCACTACAACTCTCCTATAGGATAGATATATCTATGGATGCTCAAGTGTAGTGTGAGAAATCAAGGAAGAAAGCTTTGGTAGAAAACACAAGAAATCACTTTAACACTCTCTTGATAAAAACTCCCTTTTGATTGGAAGTATTAGCACTCTATTTTGTGGAGAAAACTCTTCTAAAAGTATCAGAAAAACAGCTCAAGAAATCTCCAAAATCTTAACCTCAAAACAATTGACAAAACCCCTTTTTATAGGCTGCCAGAAAATAGAGCCGTTGGGGCTGTGTCAGTGCTGTCGGTTGACCGCCGGTCGACCGGCCAACGGTCATTTTTCTGACCGTTGCAGCCACCGGTCGACCGGCTCGGTCGACCGATAACCTGGAATGAACTGTCGGTCGACCTATCGGTCGACTGGACATTTCCAGAGAGCAAACTCTCTTGGTCGGTCGACCGACCCGGTCGACCGGCCACTGTGCTGACAACGTGCACAGGGCTGTGCACATCGGTCGACCGGTCCGGTCGACCGACATGGCCTGTCAGCCAGTCTCCAGGTCTGAAAACAGGATTTAAAATCTTTTTATAAAATCCTAAAAATACATAGAAATTCTACAAAATAGTTTACCAATATACTTGAAAGAGCAAACATGCTTGCACAAAATCAAGACATGTTATAGATGTTTTGGTCTATTTTTGTAACTTGGAAATATTAGCTCAATAACCAAAATATATTTTTCCAAAACATGTTTTTCCAAAACTTGTTTTTCTAAATCTTCATCAAATACAAAAACAAGATATTTGAGTTCATTTTAAAGCATAGTGTGTATGGATATGATCCACTACACAATCAATAAGAAATATCTATGTTTTTGATATAAAGCTCTAATCAAGATTTTGGTTTAAAGATATGAACTATGAAATACCAAAATCCAAGATAAATATTTTGTCTCAAAGAAAATCTTTAAAAAAAAATCTTTTCTAAAAAGAAATCTTTTATGAAATCAATTAAATCAAGAGTTCTATCAAGAGTGTGTGTGTGTGATATAACTTGAGCAATCCACCAACTATCTATCCTTTACATTTTTACTAAAACAAAAATACAAATTCTATACCTAGACCCAAATCTTCAACTTCTTGAAGTCTTCCCTTGAAGGCTTCTCATCTTCTTGACTTGGTCCAAGCTTGATCCAAAAACTCCTTGGATCACCACATGCAAGCTCCAAATCTTGTTCTTTTATCCTTTGTTGAGCTATGCATCTACTAAGATCTTGATCATGAATCTGTCACTAATTAAACACAAGATCATTAGTAACTATAACTACATGAGTTGATCATCATCAAAACTAAGGTGAAGGGCCTTTGGGCCAACAATCTCCCCCTTTTTTATGATGACAAAACTCATGGAGTTATATATGCATGGATTAAAGTAAAGCTTCAAAGAAGCTCCCCCTTAACTCATGCATGACAAGAAATAATAGATATGGCAATAAAAGCACATGACATGTATGCAATGTAAGGAGATGCAATCATAACAAAAATCAAATCTTAAGTCAAATATTTTTCTCCTAATTGCAAAATGCAACATATATGCATAATAAGTAAGAAAGACAAATACTTCTCCCCCTTAAGCAATGAAACATGCATATACAATACAATCTCAAATACTTCTCCCCCTTTTTGTCAATCATCAACAAAGGGTTCAAAGTAAAAATACATCAAACAAATTTTCTCCCCCTTTATGTTAAAAACAAAGAGATCAAGGAGGGGTAAATACAAATCAATCAATAAAATTTATATGCGATATAAATTCATGAAGAGGAAGACGTTAAGTTAGCTTCCCGACACATATACATTACATGAAAGAGGGATGACAAGCCCTAATTCACATAACGTATAATATGTCATGCATAAGAGGAGATGTGAAGCTCCCCCTACACACGTATATCATGAAAAGAAGAGTTGTCAAGCTCCTCAAATTATAATATACTCAACATGAATCTACATATGGAAGAGATGTTAAGCTCTCCTTGCATATAGACAATACAAATCAAAAATTTTGAATTTTTCTTTATCAAAACAAAATTTTAACTTTTTCTTAGTAACAACAAATTTTGAGATATCAATTGTAAAATAATCAAATTTTGAATTTTTGATACCAATTTCAAAACACAATGCATAAGCTTATTATGAAATACCAATTTGAAATCTAATTAAGCTTAGCATCAACAATCTTTGTGCTTTAAAGGAAATACCACTTGTAAAATAAGCACAAATAGATAACATATATGTATGACAAGATAATACCAATAGAAATTGATATAATTTGAAGGCATTCATACATACAATCAAAATATGGATATACACAACATGAAGTCATATTGATACCAATTGCAAATAACCAATGATACCAATTGAAAAGTAAGCATAAGTATATACATCATATAATCTACCATATGAAGAATTCGAACTAGTTAAATGAACTTGTTTTAAGAACTAGTACGAGATCCTTCCATCAAGGAATAAGTTAAAAAGTTTTTCATGAAAGATCAATGAAACACAAGGCACTAAGAAACACTCTAATCCATAAAGTCCATATTTTCAAAAATGAGTGTACTAATGTTATGTGAAACATGGCATCATGAAAATTGCAATAAAACTCAATATTCCTTAAAATCATAAATTTTGAAAATACGAAAATCATCACAAATTTTAATATATGAAAATCATCAAAATTATATTTCATAGCATATGTATGTTTTGACAAGACATTAAGTATACATACATATCCCCAAAATACAATTGAGTCCTTATAAATAGATTTGCATGAAAGCAAATGACTCAAGGGTTATCCATGTATATTTTAATGTTTTGGCAAAAGAAACTTATACATGAAATGAAATCACATGATCAAAACATAAATCCAAATGGGAATACAAGTTTAAGAATGTAATGATCATCAACACAAGGCTATACTAGTACATCTAATAGGCACAAATAAGCATTCAACCCAATCATATATAGATTTATTTGTGGTCCATAAGTGTACAAGTATAAATCCAAGTGTTGACAAATACTAACATCTAAACTAATATTCAATACAATGTAGCATCAAAAATTTTGAAATCACAAAAGAATTTATCCATAAAAATAGAATCATGTGCAATACTTGAAGAATAGATAACTAGTTTAAATGGATTTTTGACAAACTAGTTAAAGATCCTTAAAAAAAAATATAAGATCATATGTATTTCATGAATACTACTAAATACATAAAAGTTCAAGCACTCATATTCCATAAAGCTCCAAATTATATATTTTCTTAAAGATTGAGTGTTCAAAAGTTATGTAAATAGTATCTACATGAAAATAGTCATTGAAGCCCAAAACGATCATAAGTCAAATTTTTTAACAACAAATCATGAAAAATCATTTTTCACTAAAATCAACAATTTTCATGGTATATGTATGGTTTATACAAATCTAACAATATGCATACATATCCCAAAAATAAAAGAGTCTATTAAATGTTTGCATGAAGGCAAGAGACTCACGGTATACATGTATATTTATTAGATTTGAATTAAGCATGCATATACATGAAGTAAATCACAAAAATTGGCAAAACATGTACATATGAGAATTATCAAAACTAGATTATACATATACATAAAGTGGATACAAGTGAGCATGAAGTTCAATTATTTAAGAGTCAATTGTAATTCACTATTTGTATATGTATACATACAAGTTTGATATATTCTACATCTAAGCATGTAAATACCACATGAAGCACAAATCAAACAAAATCATGAACATGCTATGAATGTATGAAATAAGTAAAAGCATGTATATAAAAATAGGAGTTAAGAAATTGTTACCAACTTCAAAGCTCCAAGCATGGTGGTCTTTTCCACCAAAATTTCCTTGATAGCAATGCATCTATAAGAGTGTCCATCATATCCATTGCATTCACTACCAAGGCACCAATCCTCTCACGTTTTGTGAGAGCCCTCACCTACATCAAAATCAAAGGGTGGGGGTTTTGGTACCCATGTTTTCTTGGGTCCTTTGGGGTTAGCATTGTTGTAAGGAACCCAAAATTTATTATACTTAGCAAAATATAGATATGGTTTCTTATCAAAACAATATTTTGCTAGATGGCCTTTGCGGCCACAATGTGTACATATGTACACCTTAGCATGATGCTTATGAGTGTGATTGTGATCGTGATGTGCACTATAAGCATGAGCATGATGTGTATGAGCATGAGCATGGGGAACTTGTTTCTTTTGAAACAAGGATTCCAACTTAGAATGGTTAAATGCACATGTGCTCAAATTAGAGCTCAAATTATCTATCTTTTTTTTCAAATTATTAATCTCACTAGTGGAGGCATGTAAAGCATGGTGAGATATATGATCAATTTTCTTTTTCTTTTTACAAACATCTTCTTTTTCTTTTTCACAAATCTTTCTTTTCAAAGTCTTGTTTTCTTGAAAAACAACTTCTTTTTGAGTTTCCACCAAAATAATCTTTTCCTTCAAAATAGTGTTCCCTTCACAAAGATCATTCAATTTTGAAAATAAGGAAACATTCTCATTTTTCAAATCTTTATTTTCTTTTTCTAAGCATGCAATCTTAGATCTAAAAGAATCATTTTCTTTAAGCATGCAATCAAATTTCTTTTTCCAACTTTTATTATCTTTTTCTAAGCATGCAATGTTATCTCTAAATGAGTCATGTTCTTTATGCATGCAAGCAAGTTCCTTTTTCAAATTTTTATTATTCTTTTTAATCATGTCATATTTTTCAAGTATAAGATGACAAAAGGTAGTGAGCTCATCATATGACATGTTCTCATCATCGGATTCGGAATTTACCTCAAGGGGGTTATCCCCTTGGACCATAAAGCATGTGTTGGAGGTGTTGCTTCCAACGTCCGAATCGCTCCCGGCATAATATAGATCCTTTTCGCCAAGGGAGGTGATGATGTTCCAAGCTACAAAAGCCGAATCAATATTAGCAACCCTAAATAAGTAATCATCATTTAGGGTACTCTTCAAAGCATTTAGGGCTTTTGCATTAGCCTCAATGTTCTTACCATTTAAGCAATATTCTTTATTAGTGAGGCAAGATATACACTAAGGCCAAGTCCTTTGAGGAACAAAGACATCTTAACCTTCCAAATTTGGATGTTAAGGATGTCAAAGGTGGGTGGTGACATAAAGTCCATGGTGTGTGTACAAAATATTGTGATTAGCCTAAAAGAGGATCTTTAACTCTTAGGTTGTTAGACCCAATATCAAGAGCACTAGCTCTGATACCAATTGTAAGATCACCTAGAGGGGGGGTGAATAGGTGATGGCTAATCTAAAGGTCACTTATGAACAAATAATGCGGAATTAAAACTAAGTTGACCAAATTAAAACTTCTTTTAATTAAACACTTATGTATAACTCAAGAGTGTTGCCGAATTCCCCTTGCGAGGCTCTGGACAAGCTCCTCTAGATTCCCCTTGAATGGGTTGAGGTGCCGCGTTGGCTCTCTTGGTTGAATACTAGTGTTAACAACAATCCCAAGCAAGTATGTATATCAATTATGAGCACAAGGGAATATATCATGCATATATAAGATGAACACAATAAATTGAATGCAAGATATAAAATAGAGACAAAGAGAGAGAGAGGGAAGAGTAAGCAATCGCAAACACAAAGGGTTTGTTTCGAGGTTCGAGCACACTTGCTCTACATCCCCGCCTTCGACACACGAAGGATTTCCACTATGCAAGATCCCACCGGATCTCTCCTCGGTGCCGTACACCTACAAACCCTCGGACTCCCAAGTCCCGTACACACGCAAGCCCCCTAAGCTTGCCGAGGCCGCACCTCGAACCACCAAGAGTTCACAACCGAACTCCAACCACAACGAGCACACTTGCCCGCTTCCTCAAGGTACAAAGAAAGATCTTTGGTGATCACAACACTTTGATCACCTTACAAAGCTCTCACTACAACTCTCCTATAGGATAGATATATCTATGGATGCTCAAGTGTAGTGTGAGAAATCAAGGAAAGAAAGCTTTGGTAGAAAACACAAGAAATCACTTTAACACTCTCTTGATAAAAACTCCCTTTTGATTGGAAGTATTAGCACTCTATTTTGTGGAGAAAACTCTTCTAAAAGTATCAGAAAAACAGCTCAAGAAATCTCCAAAATCTTAACCTCAAAACAATTGACAAAACCCCTTTTTATAGGCTGCCAGAAAATAGAGCCGTTGGGGCTGTGTCAGTGCTGTCGGTCGACCGCCGGTCGACCGGCCAACGGTCATTTTTCTGACCGTTGCAGCCACCGGTCGACCGGCTCGGTCGACCGATAACCTGGAATGAACTGTCGGTCGACCTATCGGTCGACTGGACATTTCCAGAGAGCAAACTCTCTTGGTCGGTCGACCGACCCGGTCGACCGGCCACTGTGCTGACAACGTGCACAGGGCTGTGCACATCGGTCGACCGGTCCGGTCGACCGACATGGCCTGTCAGCCAGTCTCCAGGTCTGAAAACAGGATTTAAAATCTTTTTATAAAATCCTAAAAATACATAGAAATTCTACAAAAATAGTTTTACCAATATACTTGAAAGAGCAAACATGCTTGCACAAAATCAAGACATGTTATAGATGTTTTGGTCTATTTTTGTAACTTGGAAATATTAGCTCAATAACCAAATGTATTTTTCCAAACATGTTTTTCCAAAACTTGTTTTTCTAAATCTTCATCAAATACAAAAACAAGATATTTGAGTTCATTTTAAAGCATAGTGTGTATGGATATGATCCACTACACAATCAATAAGAAATATCTATGTTTTTGATATAAAGCTCTAATCAAGATTTTGGTTTAAAGATATGAACTATGAAATACCAAAATCCAAGATAAATATTTTGTCTCAAAGAAAATCTTTAAAAAAAAATTCTTTTCTAAAAAGAAATCTTTTATGAAATCAATTAAATCAAGAGTTCTATCAAGAGTGTGTGTGTGTGATATAACTTGAGCAATCCACCAACTATCTATCCTTTACATTTTTACTAAAACAAAAATACAAATTCTATACCTAGACCCAAGTCTTCAACTTCTTGAAGTCTTCCCTTGAAGGCTTCTCATCTTCTTGACTTGGTCCAAGCTTGATCCAAAAACTCCTTGGATCACCACATGCAAGCTCCAATCTTGTTCTTTTATCCTTTGTTGAGCTATGCACCTACTAAGATCTTGATCATGAATCTGTCACTAATTAACACAAGATCATTAGTAACTATAACTACATGAGTTGATCATCATCAAAACTAGGGTGAAGGGCCTTTGGGCCAACAATTTTATCTTTCATAAAACCTAGATAATATGCACTTTGTGATATTGAAGATTTCTGGGATTTCAACTCTAACCATCAAGCCATTTATATTTTTTTTCTTTTTCTTCTTTTTTCTTCCCTTAGTTTCCTTAGGCTTTCTAGTTTACCCGGGTAGTGAGTCTTTAACCGATGACTCCCAAACTAGATGGTCCTAGGGCACCAGATGAGAAAACATCCCTCGGGTTTAAAGACTCGAGTAAACAAGGCCACAAAACTAAGGGGGATTTATTTATTTCTTTTGACCACCGTTAGGCGTGAATAATCATGCTTCTTGAGGCATAGTTATCCAGCTTAATAAGTGATTTTATTTATATATATATATATATATATATATATATATATATATATATATATATATTTATTTATTTTTGCTTTATGGCATTTTAGGTCTTTGTTTCCATCCCAAAAATGTGTAATTGTGATGTGCATACTATCTAAGGCAAAAATTCAAGATAAAATTATCTCCCCAATCTTTATACTTAACCTATAATTTTAAATAAGATCCATTATTTCGACTAAGTTTAAGATGTCATAATTGAGGTTTCCTTAGTTTCTAAGATCATCTTAATTTTCTTAAAAATAGATCAAAACTTTGTCTCTTATTTCAAAAAGTTTTTAAAGAAAGAGAAAATTCCTATACAAAAGGAAAGATTTCTAAAAGTATCCTAAAAGAAGTGTAAAAGAAAGAAAATCTAAAAAACTCTATGTTAGTAAACCCTCTCCCACACTTATCTCATGCATTGTCCTCAATGCATCGTGATGTATGTATGCATGAAACAAATAGAGAGAGAAGGAAAAATCACCTCAAGGTGGTGGTTCCGGTGGTGGTCTGATTGGTCCACGAAATGCGGCCCAATCCAATGTACGTGGAGTCCGGAGGAACCCACCAGAGACCTTTATAATACAACCCACTAAAATGATGTATATATTTATGATTTTTATTAAAAATTTTACCCTATCTAATTTACAAATTTTCAAAATAATTTCAGAGTCAAATTTATCAAGACCCTTGTCCCAGAATGGAACGATTGACTTAGACTCAGGAAATACAGGAACTAATACCGACTCAGGAAAAAGACTTAAGTCAAGTAAAGGTTCAGAAGTCGAGATTGGTTCAGGAAGTGGGTCAAAATTAAGAAGTTGAAACTCAAGTCCACATTCATTTCCCCACGATGGAATGTGACTTTCTAAGGTTGGTGATTCAAGTTCAAGAATGAAAGGTATGAGAATCAAAACTGACTCTAAAATGTTGCTCAAATTGGGTAACATAACAGGAGTCAATATTGATTCAGGAATTTGAACTGGATCACAAATTTGAGGATCGAAGTCACATTCCTCATTGAGTTCAATTCCATAAAAATTAGAACTTGTCAATTTATCAATGGAACTTTCAAAAGTAAGAAATTGGTCAAGTTTAATATGATGATCATAAAAGATTGGTGATTCAATTTCACAATGGACTGGCACTGGATCCAATACTGACTCAAGAAAAGGCCTGAATTCAGGTAAAAACACCTCAGTCAATATTGAATCAGGAAGTGAAATTGAATTACCAAGTTGAAGTTCAGGATCATATTCATGCTCAAATTCAATTTCAGGAAAAGAATAACTTGCCAAAATGTCAATGGGATTTGAAGTTTGGACAAGTTCAGATGGGTGTGCTGAAATTGAATCTTGATTTTCAAAATGACAAGAGTCCTGGATCAGATTAATAGAGTTTGGGATAGCTGAATTGGTCAAAGGTTGATAAGATAGAGTTTCCTCATTCCTATAAATGCTAACCAATTGACTCAATTGTGTTTCTAACCTATTGATAGACTCGGTAGAAGATTTTTGAAATTTTAACGCGGACTCTTGCAAGACTTTTATACTCTTTTCTAGATGTGATGTATCTTCAAGTGGTTGTTCTAGAAAAGGAATGTAGGAATCTTGGTTTCCAAAACAACAAGAGTCATGGGTCAAATTGATAGAGTTAGAGATATTTGAATTGGTCAAAGGTGGAGAAGAGAGAGTTTCTTCATTCTTATAAATGTTGACCAATTTACTCAATTGTGTTTCCAACCTATCAATAGACTCGGTAGAAGATTTTTAAAATTGTAACGCAGACTCCTGCAAGATTTTCATACTCTTTTCTAGACTTGATTTTTCTTCAAGTGAATGGTCCAGAAAGGGAGTATAAGAATCTTGGTTTTGAAAAGATAGAGAAGATTGTGAGTCAAACATATTTTGAGATTGAAGCTTGGACTCACACAAGAGTTCTTTACTTGTTTCCAGGGCAGATGGTTGTTCATTATGAGGAGGTGGAACTGAGTAAGACTCTTGAAAATATTGTGGAATTGGAGAGGCCATCATTTTCTGAAGTTGTCACTCGACCTCTTGTAAATTGGCTTCTATACTCTTTTCTAACTCAGATTTTTCTTCAATTAGTGGTTCTAGAAAAGGAGTATAGGAAGCAAAATCGGGAATGAGATTTATGGACAAGGTGGATATGGTGGACAAGGAGGTTGAAAATTTAACTCGGGGGAGGTGAATTCCCATTGACTCTGTGAAGAGTTGAAATTATTTTGAAAATTATAGTTATAAGAATGAGGGTATGGGTTGTATTGATTCGGATAAGGCCAACCCGGTGTATTTGGTTGGTTCATATTGTGAAAAGCCGGGTTGGAATTATCCGAATCGAATGGGGTTGGTGTGAAATATGGATTCATATTCGGATTGAAAGAATTGTTATTGTTGAATTCCATTTCACAAACAAAAAAGAAAAATCAAACAACAAACAAAAAGAAAGAAAATCAAAACCAAGCCTATACTAATGTTGACCTAGACCTAGACGACTCCTAACTGGTTGATTACCCCGGGAAGGTTGTTGCTTGAATCCGACCACAAGCTAATCGGCCAGGTAGGGGCAAAATACGGTGGGAGGTATCCGTGTGTAAGCAACGGGCCTTAATTACGCCAAATCACGGTATCTTCGAGGCGTAACCTCTTAATCCCCAACCTTAGACACCGATTTCACAAGAGTAAGATTCAAAACAAGTTTCACCCTCGGTCAATCTCTTAATGAGTCCGAGATGTCCCTAGGGGCCAACGTCTATCAATTTTTATTAGGGCTTGGGTTGTGTGAGTGGGGAGGTGATTTTTGGGCTTGGGAAGGGTGATGAAATCCCCACCTTATCTTTTATGGGTTTTGCCCTTAATTTCAATTTGTGCAAGTGTGCAATATAGACAAGAATATAACACAAAACGATAAATCACCCACGTGTTTGTCCTATGCTATATGCAATGCCATATGTACACCTCAATCCAGATCACAACAACAGAACAAAATACAGTATATTGGAATTGAATTGACACGTGCCTAAATGCAAATGTCTAAACCGTTTTAAAAGCGTCCAAATACAGTATTTTAGCTCTTTAATTTATTGTAGTGTGTAGGCAATCAACGCAAGAAAGTAATAGTACAGATCCACTAGCTATTACAATTCACACATCCCAGCACAACAAGATACACAATGTTTACAAAATAGCCGCGTTGGCGCGGCAAATGTCGCGTTTGCGCGGCTTTTCTTTAGAAGCTGGGTTCCTGCTTTCAAGAGCAGGGAAATGCAAAGCTAGTGTTTATCTGCAATGTTAAACACCTATAAAGATTGTCCTGCACACCAAAATAGAGAAGACAGTGTTAACCAAAACGTGAAATCAAAACCATTCCCGTTCCCCGCAACGGCGCCAAAAAATTGATCGGGGCGGAACTAGCACTCAAAAATGTGTATTTTAAAAAATCAATGAAAAGCTCGTATGTGCTTAATGTTCCCTCGATACTTCCGTTATAGCATTGGCTCAACGGGTCGAATCCACAGGGACGGGAGGCGATAGAAGCATTAACAGTTTTTATTCACGTCGTTTGTTAACAGTTCTTCTTTGTTAAAAGAATTAGAAAAAGAAAAGGAAAAGAAAAAAATTAAGCATGTGGTAGGTGGAGAAGGTGATGGAAACGGCGAAGAAAACAAAAGAGAAGTGATTTGGGAAATAAAAACAAAAGGAAGTTGAAACAAAGGTGAACTAAGAGGATGGTGAAAACATCGATAGAAAAATGAGAAAAAGAGTTTGAAAATGATTTTTAAAATAAGATAAAAGAAAACTCATGGCTACTAACTACTAATTGCTCCACTAACCATGCTAACCTCTTAGTGATAGTTGCCTCACATGGATCCTTGGCCATCACTAATCTTTGGCTTCAAGAGACGATACAGAGCATGGCCCATAAGATTGATCTTCTACATTCAAACAACACATCCATACCACTAACAAGTTGCAAGCTACTTTAAATCATCAAAACCGGTTAGAGGTGAGCATGAAATAAAGAAGACAATGCAAGTTAGCAAGTTAGTGAGTTAGGTGTTAGAAATGTTAGAATGTTAGAATCCATCATCATGAGCCATCAATGGCTCTTGCAAGAGCAAGGCCTTGTGAGGCTATTAGATTCATGTGGATTATCAAGTAAGTGGTTAGATGGTTAGTGGTTAGATTGCCATGAGAAGAAGAAAAGTTAGCCAAACATCATGTAGGAGATGGAGAAGATTATATTGGAGAAGAAAGGAGGCACCTTTACATAGATTGTCACCATCAATTACATCAATCCCTCTCTATCTCTCTGAATCTCTCAGTCCTACTACAAGATCTAAAAAGAAAAGAAAATGCAAAAGAAATGAAATGAAGAACACCTACCTACATTATACTAAAACATAGAAACCCTAGCCTAAAATTAAAACTGCTCCGTTCTGGACCTCTACAGGGGTATTTATAGGCATAGGACGTATCTAGAAGGTTCGATGTGTGGCCCTACCATAGGGCCGCGGATCCGCAGCCATACCAGGGAGAAAAATCCATGGTTTTGGTACGGGGATGCGTGACGTTTCTAGGAGCTTCCTAGTATATCCCTTTTCTGGTAATTTCGCCCGAATATTCGTCTAACGTGAGCAAAGGTCTAGATTCGACGTATCTTCTAGAAGATCCCTTACTTGGCCTCCAAGTAATGCGGATTTAATTACCCTAAAAGGGGTTTAATTAAGCTCTTATTACTCCTTTGCCCTTAAACTCTTGATTTACCTGCAAGAGAAACCAAAATACGGTTTAGACCGACATTTTATTCATAAATCGGTGGGGAAATGCGATATAATAATGCAGAATTGTAGACTAATCAAAGAGCCATTGATGGCTCATGATGATGGATTCTAACATTCTAACATTTGTAACATCTAACCCACTAACTTGCGATGTCTTCTTTATTTCATGCTCACCTCTAACCGGTTTTGATGAATTAATAATAGCTTGCAACTTGTTGTGTGGTATGTATGTGTTGTTTGAATGTAGAAGAACAATCTTATGGGCCATGCTCTGTATCGTCTCTTGAAACCAAGGATTAGTGATGATCGAGGATCCATGCGAGGCAAAATCACTAAGAGGTTATCATGATCAGTGGAGTAATTAGTAGTTAGTAGCCATGAGTTTTCTTTTATCTTGTTTTAAAAATCAATTTCAAAACTCTTCTTTATCTTTTCATCGTTGTTTTCACCATCTTCTTTGTTCACCTTTGTTTTCATTTTCTTTACCACAAGCTTTATCTTCTTTTCTATTTTGTTTTCCAAACTACTTCTCTTTCATTTTCACATCGCCGTTTTATTGCCTTCTCCATCTATCACTTCTGAATTTCTTTTCTTTTCTTTTCTTTTTCTAATTCTTTTAACAAAGAAGAACTTGTTAACATAACACGTGAATAAGAACTGTTAATGCTTCTATCGCCTCCCGTCCCTGTGGATTCGACTCGTTGAGCCAATACTATAACGGAAGTATCGAGGGAACATTAGCACACATATACAATTACATTGATTTCATAAAGACACATTTTCAAGTGCTCGTTCCGCCCGGATCACATATCTAGGCAGAACTCTGCCGGATTTTAAACTCGCATTTAAGACTGAGTCGTTCCTGAGTTCCACCGGCACTTTATGAATAAACATTGTTCACTGATCTGGCCCCATCACTGCTTTGCACCACTTGTTTGTGCACATCGCTACACTACTGCTTTAATCTTATTTTAATGGTTGTGAAGAATTTGAAATGCTTGTTATGATTTATTTCTGATACATGTATATAATTTGTCTACTGTCTGATTCTGATATTGAGAATACCAGACATCTAATACTTGATCTTACATTGACATTTACTATGACTTGGATACCTGATACCGAATACATGATATTGATATTAATACTGACTACTAATACTGATACATCACCTGACACTCAGACATGTAACATGTATTGACTGAATATACATACTGATTACTGAACGGTATCATAACTTCTAATCTATTACAGAACAGTGATTCCAGACTTGGTACCGTAACTCCTGGACGGATCTAAATATAAGATTCATATATATTGTTTTTACCGGAATAATTACTGGACTCTTTGTTGTAACTGAATTGATATGTTATGATACCAATTGTTACTCCCAGGATCGACTTTTGTGAAACTTGACAATATGATCAGTACTTACAAAAGAAAACTATTGTAAAGCAAACTAGCAATCCTAGACAAAAGAGTAATAAAAGAAAGCACACGAGGATTTAACGTGGTTCGGTTCAAACTTGGCCTATGTTCACGGGGAGAGAACTTGAGAGAGCTTTATTAATAACTTGGTACAAAGAGATATAACGCTCTTATTGATGCAACAAGAGTGTTTACCTTCCCCTTGAACTTATGCCTTGGATTACAGGAGTATTACCTTAACTCTATGCACCTTCACCTTGCTCCTCTCTTTGCTTGGCTTCCTTCTGATCTCTTTGGTGTTCTCTGCCATTTTTTCCCCTAAGATCAGTTTAATTGAGGCAATTACAATGCCTGGTTACAACCTTTATTTATAGGATTTTATAATACAACTCCTATATGGACTATGAGATGATCTTTACCTTTGGATGGTTGAAGAATATTGATCAATCCTTTTAGGAATTGATCTCCTTGATCTACAAGGATTCTAAACTCTTTAATCTTTAGAAACAAATCTTCATTGAATAAGAATTTAATTCAATCAGTATCCTACCAGAATAAGGAAACTCGCAATCGTCTGAAAGAAAACTACTTCACCTTGATTTGCTTGTTCTGCTTCAAGCCATCGTCTTCTTGGGGGTAAACCTATAGGATTTGAACTGGTGCCCATTGGAGAGCAAACCTAACGACTTACAATGTGGCCACATGAGAAACTTTCTAATCTCTCTTCGTGCAGAATGTTCATGAGATTCTCTAGCAGATAATATTTGTCAAAATGCACCACAAGCCTTGTCGAACCAATGTCCACCATGTAGTCGGCAACCATATTCCTTTCACACGAATGACGTGTGAGCAGTTGAACCCCTCATATGATTAATCCACACTGCCGTGACAACTAGTAGCATGGAGTAGCCTCCGCCTCCTCTTTCTCGTCGTGATACATCGAATAATGACCACCGAGTCTCCGTCAAGAAAGATTATATTAGCACCAATCTCCATGGCTGCACATGTTGAGAATTTGCCTTGTTTTAAAAAGAGACAAAGGTCTAAGACGATCCAATCGAATTGGAGAAGAGGATGACTTGAAATAGAAGAAGCAAATTCAACATAGAGAAGATTAATCGACTAATGCTTAGACCAGTCAACTGGATAGATACAGAGAATGAGCAGATTATAGTTAGTCGACTTATATCTGAAGACTAGTCGACTAGTCTGCTGTTCTAAAGCGTTTTCACAGGCACTACAAGTTTTCTTTTCTGATGAAGTTCAAATAGGATTCAGATTCTATTCAATAAATATTTGTTTCTAGAGCTTAAGAGTCTAGAATTCTTCTAAATCAAAGAGATCAACTCATAATAGGATTGATCAAGATTATTCAAGTATCCGACGGTCAAGATCATTTCAGAGTTAGAATAGAAGTTGTATTATAAAATCTTATAAATAAATATTGTAACCCAGTAGGTTGTATATGGAGAGCACCAGGGAGATCTTGAAGATCAGAGGAAGCCAAGAAAGAGAGAGGAAGGTAACTGTGCATAGAGAGAATGTGTACCCTTGCAATCTTGTGGGATTCAAGGAGAAGGTGGATACTTTTATGAGAATCAAGGAAGGTTAGATCTCTTATAGTAAATTTATTAATAAAACTCTCTCAAGTTCTCTCTCCATGGACGCATGCCAAGTTTGGAACGAACCACGTTAAATCCTCTTGTTATTGTTATTACTCTTTTGTCTTGATATTTTTAGTTTACTCTATAATTTTCCTTTTGCAAATGTTGTCATATTGCCAAGTTTCGTAATGTCAATCTCGGAAACGATAATTTGTATCAAAGCATACCAATTTTAACAATTGGTATAAGAGCATATCAATATCGTAATAGCACACTGCAGTCCCAATGTAGTCCCATAATCTCGACCATTGACAACGACACCCTGCAACGCCAAGCTCCGAGTAAGCATTACGGGGCTGTTATCTGGGTGCAAGTGGTCCGGATTGCAAAGCCCACTTTCATCTAAATGTTTTTACTTCGTTTGGTTGAATCTTGGTTTTCAAACTCACTTGCAAACAAAAAGCAGTTTTGTGGCCCACTTGCAGACCCACCTGTACTTGCAGAGTCATTTGCAATTTTATGTCCTGCTTGTAGACCCACTTGCAGACTCATTTGCAATTTTTGTTATTATTAGTTTAATATTTTTTATTATATTAATATTTTTTGTTAGATTAATTTTTTATTAGTTTAATATGTTATTATTATTAGATTAGATTTTTTATTATTAGATTAATATTTTTGATTGATATTTTTATTACATTAATATTTTTTATTTAGATATTAATTAAGAAAGTATTCTGTTTTAATTTTAATTACTTATTTTTTACTTATGTCATGTAAAATAGATCTTGCAAACAAACATCCAAACAAGAAATTGACTTCTCATCTTATTTTATAGTTGTATTAATATCATAATTGACAATATACTTTCTTAATTATACTTCCACATTGCCAGCCAAACACTTGAAAACTTACTTGCGCAAACTTTTTTTTTTACAAATACTCATTTAAGCAAAATAATTTTTCACTTACAACTTGCACTTGCAACAACCAAACATGCCTTATGCTCCTTGCAAAATCTCTGAATATAAATCCAGCGCTGTCGTTACCCATGCGAGATAAGAGAGCCCTATCAAAGTTTACTCTGAACCAAGCTTGAAAAGGGAGGCGCGTACGACAAGCGTGTGGTGTTGAATCATGTGAAGTTCCTTGGATGGGTGTTGAGCATAAAACTGTATGTTTGTTGTGGGACTAATATTTATTCACTCACTAGCCAGTTTTTTATTATCTATCAAATTAACAAACCAATAGAAAATTTCAAGCATTCATCGATGTATTAATACAAGTTTCCGACCAACTCATCACCAGTAGCGTGCCACCATCATTACTGTCATTTCCTACTACTAATCACCAACACAGTCTTCACTGCCGCCACCATCATCGCAAGTGCGATTTATTACTACTACTAACCACCTACTCAATCGGCACAACCTGCCACCACCTACTACTAACCACCAGCTCAATCGCCACCACCAAGCCAATGGCCCTGCCATCACTACAAGTGCAACCATTGCCACCAACGCTATCAACTTTCTGCAGTCGTCATTGTAACCAACTATTACAAGCACTAACACTATCATCAGATGCCAAACACCATCACTATCATTGTAACCATCACCATGACGATCATCATTCTCAAAACCATAGTCACAATTTTGGCGTCGTCACTGCAATTACCACTCTTAATACGACCATTATCATTTAATATAGCCAACACCACCTTTTCCAACCATTGTCATCACTTGTCTTCACCATCGTTGTTGACGCCATTCCCACCACAGCCACCAACCACTTCTAGTCTCTCCCCATCCCGATCGCTAAAGCTATCAAAACCACCAACTATTATCACCATCACTATTGCCACCAAATCTATTACTACTATCAACACCACTGTCACTATCATCACTAACCATCACTATGATACTGCCACTATTATCGCCAACACTCTTTACCACCTGTGTATTGTCATTGTCGTTGCAACAACATCACCACACCACACGGCTAATTTGAGAAAAATATACTAAAACTGTCATATACTAAGAAAAAATCTTTTTAATACACCAAAACTGACAATAATCTATCACCTAGAATGTTCTCATCATACCAAACATGATAATCCACCATTCCCAGAATCTTATTACTGAGAAATAGATTCTTAAGACAGAATGCTTTATTCAGTGGGCGAGGTTTTGGAACAGCCTGGAATCAATTGCTGTCCAGGCCTTAAGCCTTCCGGCCGAGATTGCTATTAAGCGGCCCAATTGCCAACTGCGGCCCATAATAGTAGGCCTGGGGGCAACCCCCGGTACTTGCCCACAAACTCTTCCGCGAACCGAACCCATGTTTAAAAACCGGCACCGTCATCCCTAGGTTCTTTAATCCCCCAATCCTCGAAAAATCCCTAGCTCCCTCATCTGCTTCTTCAGCACGGAAGGGACACTCAATGGATTCTTTCCACCACCACCAACACCACCAGCAACAGCAGCACGATCGCCGTATGCTAGGGCAAACGATGGCCGGCGGCGGCGATCACCAGTGGTATCCTTCATCATCCCCTCCTCCTCCTCCGCCACCTGGCGGCTATTTCAACCACCCCCCTCCTCCTCATCAGCAGCACAGCTATCACTATCCTCCTCCTCCTCCTCTTCCTCCTCAACCTCACCTCCACCAGCACCAGCACCATCATCCGATGGGCATGGGACCGCCGCCCCCGCCTCATTCGCAGGTCCAGCCGCCTTACCAGCCCTATGCTCATCACAGCCAATACCCTCCCCCGCCTCTCCCTCCTCGGCCCCTCCACCCGATTTCGATGCCGCACCACCCTCCTCCTCCGCTGCCGTCGGCGTACCCTCCGCCGACCAATCAGGTCAGTTCCTGCCTCAGAGGCCTTTTCATTTTATTCCGAACTCAAAAGTTATGTACTTTTATGGCGAGTAAGCAATACACTCCATGAGTTTTATGAAGTTGTCTGGGTTCTTCAAACGAAGAGTTGCACAAACTGTATCCTATAGGAAATTTGAAACAAGCATCCTGAATGATAAGATGAATCATCGTTCCCTAAATAGGTTTGTAGCATCATGTATGAAAATATAGCAATGTACAAACAATATCTTTGTGGAAACTGTGATGTATAAAATTGTGATATTTGAAAAATACATGAAGGGATTGACATATATTGTGGGATGATAGAATAAAGATAGCAATAGTTTAGATCCACGTTCTACTTCTACCATACGAAAGTAGTTATTGCAAAAGGGGGATGGATTTGGACGGTTCCTAGTGTCAAATTTAGGCTTTTCTTAGATTTTAATTTAGTTTTTCATTTAGAACAGAATCAAAAGAAATACAAAGGTAAATAACACACTATATACTTCATATTGTAGGGTAAATTTCACTAACACCCCTAGGTATTGGGATTTCTTAGCTAACCTCCCTATCCTTTTCTTTTTGCTGTAAATCTCCCTGTATTTTTTGAAATCTCACATCCACCCCCTCTGCTGTTAGGAGGCATCACATGACTACCCATGCTCTCTTTTTTCACAAAAAAAACATGCCTTTGTAAAATGGGTATGAATCTTAGTGGTTCTACACCTGTTCCATCATCTTCTTCAACTGCATTTTATTCCTCCAATCTACTACCGTTGAAAATACGTATTACATCTTCATTTTTTTTTCATCTTTTAAAACCCTAGATTAATAATTTGAAAATTTGAACCCAAACATCAAGTTTTTTTCTTCAATATTCTTCATTTTGCTCACTTCTCATCAAACCCGTTCAAACCCTTTCTGATCAAACATAAAACCCATATCCTTCTATCTTCCCCACCACTGTTTGAGTCTCTCTTAATCTGAATCTTAATCTAAACTTATATAATCTTTAGTATCTGGATAATTGGAGGCCTGGAGAAAAAATATAAACTTTTAGCATTAGGCTTTTAGGGAGGTAATGTGGGGTTTGAAGATGAAGAAAGGGTATAACCCATTGCTGCACTATAAAAGAGAAGAAAAGTCATTTTATGTGGCATGTTAACAGAGTTAGGTTAATCAGACCTTAGAGGGTTCATGAGACGAAAAGTAAAATAGGGAGGTTAGTTGAGAAACACCCAAAATCGAGAGGTCTGGGTAAAACTAACACTATAATTTAAGTAACAAGAATACTATGTCGCAACAATGGGAGCTTGTTTGTAAAATTTTACTCATATAACTATAGAGAGGCTATAGGCTCTTCTAATGGTGATAGATTGCTTTTATACGATAAGATTGTTCAGAAAGAACTTTTTTTTATATTTTTCCTTTGAGTTTCCTTGTACTATAATCTCATAGACATAAATGGTTGCAGGCTTGGGGAAACCCATCTTGGGCGCAACATCATGGATGGGATTACCCAGGTAAGTTCTTATGCTATTCTTTTATTTTGTGACCATCTTTTTGGACAATTAGCAACCTTTTCCCTCCTCTTTTAAAACTTTACTGGTTTTATTGTAAACTTGTGAAGTGGAACTCCTTGAAGTAAAGTTGTGAGTATATTAACCCCCTCCAACCACCACCGGACCCACCAAAACCCACACATGCAAAGCAGCTTTTTTTGTAATGCATAATAGATGAAGCAAAAGAAACTCATTATTTTGGATCACTTGGTGATTGAAATTAGCTATTTAATGGGTAGTGTTGGAAACACTGGAAACAAAAAAATGGAAGTTACTTCTTGCAACAATTTCTAGAACTAGAAGTCTGAAACACATATTTAATTTTCTAAACAAAATTATGGTTATTCATGAGTACTTTGTTCTACTTTTGGATCTTCTTAATCAGTTTCATGATATCTGCTTTCTATATGATGGATTTTCATCTTATTCTGAAAGAGCAAGGAGAAAGGGTGTTTTATAAAATAACACATTATTTTCTTTCTTATTTATTTATTTTTCAGATATAAAGCCTATCTCTAAAAAAACAACCTCTGATATTAGTACCCCTTAGTGTTGAGCCCAGCTTAGAGTCCCTGTATTACATTTTTCATCCAAAGTTTTAACCAAACCATGGTTGTAAAATGGCCTTTTTGTCCATGTCTTAATCTCCAACCTACCATCTCTTTCTCTTTCATCTCTTATCGCATGCACCGAATGACGTAGGATTAATGGAGAAAAAAGAAGGGGAACGACTACATGGTGGAGACTAAAATGAGATTAGGATGAGAAGATCACTTAGAAGATTACAAAAAGAAAATTAATGAAGATAAAATTTAGGGCTAAGCAATGAAGAGTGCAATATAATTAGACAAAGATAGAAGATGATGCAAAGGAGGTGGAACATAATTAGGAATCTAGAGCTAAGCAATGGAGATGAAAGATGATTAAACGAAGATGAAGATGCAAAGGAGGTGGAATATGATTGGGTTGGGATTGTGAAGATGGAGAAAGATGACAACACATTTGGATTAATAGAAAAACAAAAAGATAATTATTTTGTGTGGCTTGAAGACAAGAGGGAGAGTGAAAGCCATTCGACCATTATGAAATATTCCAGCTTTAGATATGTCTATTAAGCATGGGACTCATAATGTGTGGGCCTCGCGCGGTGGCAAATATAGGCAAAATATGAAACCCCACCCCAAAACACCCCCACCATCCACCACCGCAACCCCAAACAATCCACAAATAAAAATGGGACCAAAAAAAAAGAAAAATGGTATTTCTGAAAAACTTGTTAACATGATCATAGCCTCAACCTCGGTGTTTCCTTTTGAAATGTTATATATGACTAGAAAAGAGTAACTATCATAATTTGGTTGCCTATATGTTTGAGGTGGAATCGTGGATGTAAAGAATATGACTATTAATCGTTGGCCACATATATGCCTGTATCATAAGTTGGTCCATATATACTGTCACGCCACGGTTCCCAAAATACGTTGGAGTGGAGACGTGACGAGAGTCGGCGACACATATACGCGAGGAGAATACCCACGTATATACGCTAAGTCTAAAATAACCTGAGCAAGTTATATAATCACTATGAAGAATCAATATCACTGCAATATGACATATAAATTTTCCGCATGATATCACTATTCTTTGAATAATCAATAGCATAAACTGAGTCCAAACGATATAGAATCAATAGAAATCGACAGGATAAAAAGAAGACATGAACTGTACTAAAGAATCCGATGATCGAGCAAAAGAGACTCAGTACTCCTCAGATACACACAATCTCCTCATATATCTTCTCAGTAAAAGAAATACCCATATACCTGAATATGCAAATTTAAGGAGTTAGAACTTCTAATGAGTGTAAAAATGAAGGAATGGTGCACGTGCATAAACAGTGTGCACATAACACAACTATACTGCTTTGAAGAAAGTACTGGATAAGAAATAACATGAATAAAAGTATAATAAGAAGGTAATGTTTTATAATATGATATCAACCAGCATGTTACAAGTATTACGATAATAGGCAGTGCATAATTTAAAGCGTGGAGAGACCAATCTGCTAAAAATCATATATGTCAAGTGTTTATCATGGCATACCGCATACTGGTATACGACAAGCTAGCACACATCAATCACGGTTTATCATGTCAGTCAGTTATTATTAATTATGTCAGCGAACATCAATTGCCACATGCAATAGATGCATCCCATGCTACGCCTACTACATGTGTCAATCAGGGTCTTATGTTATTGAAACTGATTGGTTTGAGATATTGTCTGCGTTTTAAGTGGGTCCCGTACATGACCGGGACCACGACCCAGACTCCTGGCGCTGAACCAGGCCCTACCGCTAGGTAATCAGGTAACATGTATAATAAGTCAGGTAACATGTATAACATGTATAGCAGGAACAGGAATAGGACGAGGTGTTAGTCACCCTACTGGAACCCTGCAGTGGAACCCTCTTTCGGCTGCGCAACCTATATACTAGGTCCACTCAAAATACAGACGTTATCTTCTCTATCAATTTTTCAGTCCTGGTGTAAATTATTTAATAATAATGTTATCTAGATTATCAGGATTAATTTAAGTACACGTTACCTAGATCACTGGGATAGCTCAGTGATAGTCACGGTAGCAACAATTCACAGTATAATCAGGATATCGATATAACATGACGTCAGTAAACAGGATAAGCAGGGCAATGTTGTTACCATATAACAATATTCCCCAGTGACTTTAGTAACAAGGACAGTATGGTTATTAGGTAAATGTCATGTATCATAAGTCAAGTTTTTCAGGTAAATCATGATATTTGTTCAGAATCGATAATATAATCTTCTGGAGCTATTCATTATGTAATTAATACATGTGAATAGTAATTAAGCATGAACAATATTTTAAACATAAAATAACGTTTATTGAAATAAAGTCAAAAACACTCATGTGAAATAATACTGAAATGCTCAATACAGTAAACAAAGAACACTCACATGAAATGATGCGGTTTCGGGTTTGAATCATTGTCGGGTCTGCACTGCATGAACTGGTCCGGATCTTCGAATTACCTCGTGCATCGATCTTCGAATCGCCAACGTATTGGGTCCCCAACGCACACAAATCTGGGTCTTCTGTTTCTAAGTTCGGATCGCGCAATCCGATCCGAATTGTTGCAACATGCAACCATACGCACACCCATATGCACACATACAGTCACACATGCACGTACACTTGTATACACATATATATACAAATATATATACATACACGGCACACACATGCACTCAAACATACGCATACCCACAAACACACAACGGTGGGTTTGTGGCTTCGACGACGGAGACTGAAGAGCGTGGGTGGCTTCGAGGGCTGCCGGAGGACACAGCGGAGATCGCCGACGAAGGAGGCACGGGATGGTGATGATGCTGGCGTGATGGGTTCATGATGGAGGTGGAGGAGGCTCGCTTCCGCGAGTGGTGGGAGTGGGCAAAGGTGAAGGAGATGGAGGTCGAGGGAGGGTGTGCATGGAGGGGTTGGGGGTGTGCTCGGTGGTGGAGTGGCAGAGGAAAGGGGGAGGCATGGGCGGCAACATGAGGGGCATGCGACAAGGGGGAGATGGCGCAGTCGTGCTCACCGGCGGGCGGTGGGTTGTATGGAGATGTGCTCGGCGATGGCCGGGGCTACCGTGGTCTGTGCATGGGTGGCGCACACGGAGGTGAGTTGGAGCGCAGGGGAGATGCCAGGGGATTGGTGGTGCACGACCAGAAGAAAAAAGGGAATGAAGATTAGATTGGGGTTATATAGATAAGATTATGGGTTAGTTAGGATTAATGATTGGGTTGGATTGATAGGCTTGGCTATTGGGTTTGTGGGTTTGGGCTTTGAGTATAGATAATGGGTTTGGGAAAATAGAAGATAAGAAATGAGATAGAAAATAGGAGAACATGAAGATGGCTTGGGCTTACTTATACACATGCAAAAATACAAATAATAACAATAACATTACCTATTAATAAAATCATAAGAATTCATGGTAATAGTAATTAATAACAATTAGTAATAATAACTCACATAATAATTAATGATTAATAAATAAATATACATGTGCATATTAAAACACCATTATATTTTATTTAAATACTGTACTTCAAAATAGGGATATTACATATACCCATGGAGGATAACCATCCTTAAGTAAGTAAAAGATAGCCGAATGCTTTATTGTTTATTTGTCCCTTTCACATCATAGCCTGTAACACTGAAAGCTTACCAGGTAATTTCCACCAATTCCTCTCTATGTAAATTCATGTGGTTGAGATAATCATGTTAGATCTTGACATGAAGGTTAGAGCAACATGTATACACTAGATAAAACAAAATATAACTGACGCTTCTTTATTTTCTCTGCACACCACCTGACACTCTTCTACTTCTGGACTAAGCTACAGTTGTCTCATGAGTATTCCTTGACTGTGTCCTGACAGAAAGGAACATTCCATACAATAATGAGGAAGATTGGGCTGCCAGGGCCAAAGCATGGGCATCTGCTAAATCTGGGGCAGAGAATCATCATGCAGAGTCACATTTTACATCAGTTGGTAGAACAGATGAACATAGTTATCCTTATCATGATCAGTATCAACAAGCAGTTGGTCCCCCGCGTGATGTCCAGCAGCCATCATTTCCACAATCAAGTAACCAACAGTTGCCAGTTGCTATGATGGATCCACTGAAACAAGTAAATCATTTGCATGGTTCCACATCCTTTAGTTCTGGGTCATCTTCTTATGGTACAGGTTACAACGTGGGAGATGTATCTATCAGTACAAATGCTGACCATAGAGCTTCCCCTCACAAGAGTTTCGGTCCAAGTTCATCTGTCTATGAGCAGGAGGTATCTTATAGTTATTCTTCTGCTCCAGGTAATACTTCATTAGCATTTGGAACTTTATCTACATCCTCAAAATTAATCTAGTTACTTTTTCCATTAAATGGTCATGCCAGAATTCTTTTACTTTACTGCATAAAACTTCGATCACTGTGACGTGTGTTAAATACTGAGTGTTACCTACATGTTTTAGTCAGCTTGTTTTTATCCTATTATCAGTTTTGAGCGTTTAGTCGTCGTATCCCTTCTGTTATGAGCATTACAATTACAGAGCTTTTCGGTCGGATGCCTGGGCATGCTTTAAAAAATCACGACATGCTGAGGCATCAGATTTGATTCTTCATCTTTTTTCTCCCCTATCTTCTGGTGCATCAGATGCATTTAGAAAAAGAACTTGGTTAGGCAGGATAATTTGCTATCCTCAACAATTCCATTGCAACAAATAACCTTACAGAAAGATGTTCCTATCTGTTAGTTTGTTAACTTTATAACCAGATGACGAATTTCTCAGCCTCTTCCAAGAGAGAATGTGTATCTTGTATTCACAGGCAGCCACTGCTCTTGTGTACATGCAGGGCGAGCAACATGCACTAAGTCATGATCTTTATTTGAGCTTATATTGTTCACTACCTGTCTTTCTTATAGTTATTGTATTTAAATTTTATTTTTAACTCTTGGTTTTTGGTTGTCTAACTTTTTCTAAATAGCATTCATTCTCAAGTTTTATAAGTTTACTTTTGGAACTGAAGTTTTTGTTGCTTTAAAGCATTTTATCCTATTGGATGTTTTTTCCCGCTCATTATGGTGAAATCGTTCTTTCAGACTTGACATTATGAATGGTGTGAAAGTCTTGTATTGTAACCACACACATTACAATACTTTTGCAACTTAAGTTTTTGTTGCTTTAAAGCATCCATTATATCCTATTAGATGCAATTTTTTGCTCTTTACGATGCAATTGTCGTCTCAAACTTGACATTATGAATGGCGTGAAAGTCTTGTCTTGTAACCACACACATCACGGGAGTTAGGTGTCTAATTCTGGAGTTTGTTGTACAGCTCTGGAATGTTGCAGTATACCCAGTTACATTCAGAACGTGTCCTTTGCATCCTTAGTTATGTGTATAGATCTTATTTGGTAAGAAACACTTTTGACATGCTGCTAAAATAGATGCCTTTCTCAGTGATTATCATGTTGGATATTACTGTTCTAATGGTTACCCTTGTTTTAGAACAAATCTTCAGATACTCGAGAAGTTTACATACAGCAACTGGAATGAACAACAAGTCATTCAAACCTGTGGTCTTATGTTTAATTATTTTTCTATATGTCTTAAAGAACTTCAATGTCTGGAGTTTTTGGAAGCCTCTAAATATGAAAGCAAGTGGTTGCAAAGCTTGTAGACCTGGCACCTTTTTCACGTATCTAGTTGAAAATTCAGTAATATATATGAATTTTGTTTCCACATGTTTTAAATATGTAGACTTTGGAGGATAGTTGGGTCCTTGAACTGGATTAACCAATATGCGTTCTATATCTAAATGTTTCCAGTAAACTCTGCGTGTGTGCCTTGAGGTCTTCTGTTTAGAGGGTTGGTAGGCTATGTGCGAGAGAATTCAATGCTATTTGTTGTTTCTTTGTGGCAGATTCTCGTCATCTGTGGAGCAACTTTAGAATGATCGCATATTCTTGAGAGGAATGTAATTGGTTACAGGTCTTGTTTTACCATGGATAATTTTGATATAAACCATAATGTTGGGAAAAAAATCCATTTTATTTATATTTTTAATCTTTTGGGTGAACCTTCTCCACCAGTTAGGATTCACACATTACTTTTGCTATAGCAACCCTTATTGAGCAAGTCTCTCAGTGGTTTTCCTCGAAAGTGTTGGCTTAGTACCTTTTCGGGATAAAGTTGATCTGGCTTCACCAGTATCTCAGGTGTGACTTCCAAATGTGAGCACAGCTGGTCCTAGTATATGTATGGAGAGGGCACACCATTAAAGTAAACATGAACTGGGATAAGTTTAGTATCTGGATATTGGAGGTTAACTATTAGCTAGTCTGCATTGCCTTAAACAAACAATTGTACAAATCCTGTGAGGAATGAATTTATAACTTCTAAAGTTACTTAAACATGTGCAGACTATTTTAGTATGGTTACTGGTTACAGTTAGCTGTTCATTTCATTTTATTGAAACTACAGCTTTAATTCTGCATAGCAAATCTATCAACTTTCCTTTTCTTCTAGACTTCTCCTAGTCTCGGAGAATTTGGAGGACGCTAACTGGCCGATTAGGATTATGGAACACCCATCTTTTGTCTATAGTTTCACAGGGAATTTTGGACTAATTAAGAGATGTTTGATGTTAGTTTGGCAGCGAGCCATAAAACTTTGTCCAATCTTTCATTGATCCTTGCTTGGTTGCTCCACAGCCTTTCTCATTTTGATGGGAGAAGGCTAAGTTTATGGTTTTGATTATTAAGTTAAATCAAAGAAGAAACTACACCTGGAGGGTAAACTTCATTTGTTTTCAAATAACTTGCGTGGGAACTATGAAGTTGCAACTGACTCTTCTAGGCAGGTACTTTGTTTTGGGATTTCATTTTTGTTTTAGCGCTTTATATGTATTTTTTGTTTTGCTCCTTAGTTTTGGACAACAACTACTATCTGTTTGTTTTATTAAACATTTCATTCCATAAATTGAATGGGGACCAAATTGCTTTCGGAAGTTACCTACCTCCAAAGTACTTTTATCTGTTGTAACCTAATATGCCTAAAATTTGTTTTCTTAGAACCTTCAAGGAAAGTGTGATACTTCAACTCAAAATTAGACATTTTCTTTGTTAAATCTGTCTTTTTTTGTGTTAAATATCTTCTTGAATATTGAGGAAGGGAAGTCTTTTCAGCCAACTGCATTTCATGGCATAGAGAAACAAAGGAGGGATTTAAGAAGAAAAACAAAGTTACAAGTAAATCAAAATGTGCATTAAGGTTTCACAATCAGCTTCTATTGGCTATTCCATATCATAATTTCTTTAACCTGACATATTCAGTTTTTTGGGTAGCACATGGGATTCACACGGTCTGTTGCTTAATTTTGTATATCCTTTATATGGGAATTTTGATTAGGATTTTAGGTTCTACAGACTTTCCTTAAACCCACATTTGTGCTAGCTGCTTCTGTTTCAACACTTTTTTGAGGATATCATGATGATTTAATGGAATCCATCCTTTTATCAGTGCATTTCTTTGGGCTCATATCTTTTTTTTTCCTATTTCATCTCGAGATGGTTTGATCGTGTTCTGCTTTCCATCTGGTTACTGTTTGGGGATTAGAATCAAGCGGCGGAGGCGATATTTGTCGGCCTGATGAAATCTGAAAATGTTGCGAACTTTAAAAAAAAGAAGATCAACAGTCTGAAAATGAAAATATGAAACATATTTTGGAATGATAAAATGGAATATTACCATCAAGTCCCTTTTGGCAGCATGTGTGTCACACCCTGCTAACCACAGTACCTACATATGGGTATGTAACGAGAGTCGACGACGCATTTAAAATAAATATGCTAAGCCTCAATACATTATATCAAATGATAACAGTTCATAATCATCCAACTTTATTAAAACAAGTACGAAACATCATAAATGTTGTGATTTATTACAATGACAAAAAAGAAAGAAAAACAACTAAATTCTCACAAACTGGAAGAACGGAATGATAAGTTGTTTACTGGAGCTCTGCGACGTCCTCAAAGTATTCCCGATCTTGCGGAGTCCCTGAATCCGGATCTGAGCAAACAAACTCAGGGTTGTCATTAAACGACCTAATGATTGGTAAAATGAAGGGATATAAAAAAAAAATACAAAAATAGTAACAACATACATAGTTAAGTATAGTATAATTGTAACAACAATATAGGTCCAGTGTTTCTTAGATGTGTCTATTCTAAATTTAGTACTTGTTATTTGAAATTGAGAGGTTGAGAGATAACCATGTTTTAGGCGGATTTCGTACATACCCGGAACCACGACCCATGTTCCTGGCACTGAACCAGGCTGTACCGCTAGTTACTCAATGACAATAACAATATAAACATGGCGGGATGTTCAGTCATCCTCGGAAAATCTGCAAAGGAACTCTTTTTCGGTTGCTATGTTCATTCAAAATATAGACATATCTCTCCCATCAATTTTCCCAATCTTGATGTAAGTTATCTAATATTTCCTGGCACCTTTATTCAGTCACGTTGGCTTGGGAAGGGAGGAGAAAGGAGATGGGAAAATATTTGGAGGCTAGGATTTTTTTCTCTTGGGATGAAAAGGTAGGGATTGGGGTATTACTATTATCTAGTTGAATAAGTCCGGAGTCTCGATTTGATTTGGTGTTAAACAAATTGATTCGATTGTTTAAAAGATTAGCTCATATCTCTTGAGGTTTTCCGATTTGAAATTTGAAAATTAGATTGACTTTTTAATTTAGTTTAAATAGATTCGAATCCTTTCTAAGCCACATACCAATGTGGCATATTGTTTTGGCATTAGGATTTGGTATAGGGGAACTTGGGTTCAAACCATGGCTTTAACAATTTAAATGATTTTTTTATTCACTATTATCATTTTATTTATCAATTTGGGTATTATGGAATGAGAATATTGCAATGTGCAAATTATCTGCAAAATCTTTGTTGAAATTTGATACAATATGATTGTTTGTTTAGCCATAATTAAGTCATGGAGCGGTATTTTGATGCATAGCTTGTGAATAATAAAAAAGAGAATATTCTGCATTATTGAGAACTACATGCTTAGGTTTTTTGCGACTTTATATATCGTGCAACAAGATCTTGATGTGTATCCATCTGTGATTTTGGACATACACATGCACATAGAATATAAATTCAGAATGCATACATTATCAATTGCTGATTAAGGATATGAAAAAGAATCCTACATTAGGGATAGAATTGGGTATATGCGGAAGGATTCGAGCTCGAATCCTTCTCACTCAAACTCAATCTCACGACATTCAAATACAAGATCCACTCCGTTGTTGAAGTTGATCTACATTGTTTAAAGTAACTAAAAATCAAAAATCAAAAATCAAGTGTTTTGAATATTTTTTGCCCATCCATCAAGTATGCGCAAAATGAACGGCCAAAAATAGCATTTTACTTAGATCTATGATTTTAGACATATAAATTCTTGATCCGACTATTTGATCATGATTTAAACATTTAAAAAACCCCACACACCAATTTTTGTTTGGTTTGAAATATTATATGCCGTTAAACTAGCCAACTCACTATTTCGGCCATTCATTTTGCCCCTACTTGATGGATGAGCAAAAAGTATTCAAAACACTTGATTTTTGATTTTTAGCTTTAAACAATGTAGATCAACTTCAACGGAGTGGATCTTATATTTGAATATCATGTGATTGAGTTTGAGTGGGAAGGATTTGGGCTCGAATCCTTCTGCATATACCCAAGTCTATCCCTTCTAAATTATGCATAAAGTAAGAACTTATTTACATTATTGTTCTGGAAGCTGCTAATGCATGAAATAATGAATGTTTTCTTCATCTATGATCATCTTACGGTGATGAGAGCATTACTTTGATGGACGACCTTTCCATTTGTAGAGGGTTACCATCTGTGGCAAGCTTTGGCAGATGATGGATTTTGTTTCTATCTGTTCCTTTGGTTGTGGATATAAGATATCTAAGACTAGAGATTTTTTTTTCTCTTCCATAGATTTCTTTGTATATAAAAGTAATGTGTTCTTTTCTCTAATGAACAAACAGGTAAGGCTTTCATGTTCTTTGAAGATTGAATCAATTATGCACGTGCAACTTAGCAAATACTTCTACTGCTGCAATGCAAACTAAATCTGGTCCCCAGTTAGTGTAAATCATTTCTTGGGATGTGACCTTCCAAATAATTATTTTTTTTTGTAAATTGAAATTTTATAGTGTTTAAGCCAGGCCAGCTTCAAACTCTGGCCGCTTTTAGAAGGCAGAAAACCCACATATCATTATATGAAATTTATTCATGGGTTGTGATATGTTCAAGGAGATTGCCTGCAAAGCTGCTGGGAACATGAAGATATTTGGATGATTATGGTTTCCAGTCCAATGCTTTGACTTTCTCATGTAACAACAGGTAACAGAGAAGCTGTGCGTCAAAGTGAGGGTTCACATGTTCCAGTGCCTCTGCCTGCGTCATCAGTTCAGGAAGGATATCCCTCACAATCCACATTACCAGGACGGATGATCTCAGCAGAACAACCTCATTTCTCCAATCACGGGGCACCCATTAACTTCTTACCTGATGCCTGTGATCGACCTCTGGATTTTGAACAAAGGCATGACTCTGAGCTTGAATCATATCAGAAAATTAATTATGGGCCTTCTGGTCTTGCTGGGTCTGTTGGAATGGTAGACCACGATCCAGCGTCATCCTCTATTCCTGCTTGGACTCCGTCAACTGCTCCTGGGGTCGGTTTTCCTCAAATTCCTTTGGGTCCATCTGGAACACAGGTTACCTATCTTCTTTTGATGGGAATTCTATTGCTTCGAAAGTTAGTTGCTTAGTTTGAATTTTTGTTTTCCTCCTACAGTTTGATCCTTCTTTTATACTGCAACCATCCTTGCCTGTGCAACCTTCACCAGTCTTTGGAGGGACATCTGCTCCTAGCTTTGAATCAAGTGTGCCACCTGTTAGTGCACCATATGGTTTAATCCCTGGAGCATCTCTTCATGCAGCAGCTTTTTCTGGAGATCTCAATGGTGCTCTAAATCCTTCTGAACGCCCCAAAAAAGTAAGACCGTATCACCAGTACCTCGCTTCTCCCTCCCTCCCTCCTCGCCCCATCTTCTCTACTTTAAATGTAGTAGTCATATACCACTGTGCGTGCTGTGTTTGTAAGTTGCAGGCTGCAGTGCCTAATTGGCTTAGAGAAGAGATCATAAAAAAGAAATCTGTTATTCCAAGTGCCATTTCAACCCAACCACCTGGAAACTCTCTTGATTCTATTGGATCAGAAGATGGTGATAGATCCCTTAGAAGAGCTGATCAAGGTGATAGCAAGAGCATTGATTCGACCAGGTCTACTGAAGATGAAGAAGATGATGAGGTAATATTATCTGATATGGGAACTTTGCAGTATATATATATTTTTCCTTCACTTGCACTCAAATAACGAGTTCGTCGACTGGCTTATTGTTGGCACAAAAATGGGCTTTTCGTCATTTTTATTCTGTCACTACAAGGTTCTGATTGACCATCATTTTTTACCTTCCATTAGCATCATCACAATTTGATCCTGAAAAAAGGTGTAAAACTGAGTGCATATGGATCTTGTCTTATAGTAAAGGTTGAGTAATGCGTGAAGTAAATATTTTTAAAGGAATTTGACCCATTTTCCATTGGAATCTGTGCTTCACAATTTTAGAAACTTCTGTAATTGCTGAAACTCTTTATAAAACAGAGAAAATATGTTGAAGTAAAAGCAGTCTAATACTTTACAAATATGATATATGCAATACAAACTTTAAGCGAGCAGTACATTAGAAGACAGCCAATTTTCATTCAGTACCATTTCAATTCATATTTAAAAGTGTTTTCCTCCAAGTAAATAAGATAGAGGAAAGAATTTCAAAAGTGTGAGGAACCACCTTAGGGGCTGTTTGGTTGCAAGGAAGTGGGCGGAAGTAAGGAAATAGGGAAGTATAATTGCTCACTTCCCTATCTATTCAAACACCGAAAACGAAAATAAGAAAACAACTTTTCCTTTTATCTTTTCTCTTTTACACAACTATTTCCTCACTTTCAAAGTGCTACAGGTAATTTTGTGGTCATATAAATCTCATTTGTAATAAATTGTAGCACAAAACAGTTAATTTTTTGACCATGTAAATCTCACTTGCATTCTAATTACAGTCTATTTTTTATTTTTCTTAATTAATTTTTATTTTAATATTATTTTACGGTCAACTTTGTGGTCAACTTTTTCACTTTCACTTTCACATTACCATCCAAACACCGGAAAAGACAAAATATTTTCCAAATCACACTTCCCAACAACATCCAAACACTGGAAAACTTACTAATCAATTTCCAAGTTCCAAAGGGAATTATTACTACTTCCTCAATTCCTCACTTCCTCACTTCCACCCTTAACCAAACAGGCCCTTAGCTGCAATAAATTTATGAGAGATTGGAAGGGAGGTGTGGTGGATAAAATCTCGGAAGACTTTTTTCCCCACAAGCAAATGAGCGAGCATTCAAAGATGAGAAACACCGATAACACAAAGAATTTACATGGAAAATCCGAAGCGGGAAAAATCACGGAGGAGCGAGAATTCACTATAAGTAGAAAGAATTACAGTCATAGCAGATGTGTTGTGATTACAAGTGCTCAAGTGTTACACTTTTTCTTTCCCTTGTTGGAAAAGAAGGGATATTTATTTTTTGGTAGGTGATGTAGAGGATGCGAATATCATGGATAGCTGTAACCCCAAGATTTGAACGTGTAAGATCTTCGTAACCACCAGGATTTGTGGGGATCTCATGCAGGGAAATCTTCATCTATTCATAACCAATTGCTTCATTCTAGGGACGTAACCGACTCCATTATAGGGGCAAAACCGACCCATGAATCTATTTTGATGGAATAGTTGTCGATTTTTCAAAGTACCTCTCTGTCGTCAGACACATGTTGCTCTCGAGGGGGACCGAAAAATGTCCACTACAGATGCCCCCACTCTGCCGCTTCTTGGAGCTTGTGGATGGGAAGCCGGAGAAGTGGAATCAATTATTATTTTTTTGATCTCGTCCTGATTTCACCGTCTTCAGGCTGGCATGAAACTTGACGGGTCCACAATGGAGGCAGGTTAATCTCACTTGGAGTATACAATATTATGTTACGGAGCCCAATTGCCTTGATAATTTATTTGCCCTACGTGGAGTTATTAATCAGGTCGACCTGCGCGGTCAGGTCGTCGAGGGTTGGAAGGGGGCAGCCCCTGGAACAAAAATTCTGTGAAGCAGAGTATGGAGTCTGCAGATTGAGTTCGAGTCCCGGAGTGATGCACATTATGCATGCGGAGCAGCATTTAGTCCATCCGGAGCGAGATCGAGTTTGCGACGGGGCAAGTTAATCATTCGGTGCGTGATAGAGTACGCGATGGGGCAAGTTAATCCACCCGGAGCTGAATGAGATCAAGTCCGAGATGCGACAAGTTAGCCATTCGGAGCGAGATCGAGTCTGCACTGGGGCAAGTTAATCCATCCGGAGCTGAATGAGACCAAGTCCGGGATGGGGCAAATTAACCATTCGGGACGAGATCGAGTCCATGATGGGACAAGTTAATCCATCCGGAACTGAATGAGACCAAGTCCTGGATGTGGCAAGTTAGCCATCCGGAGCGAGATTGAATCCGCGATGGCGCAAGTTAATCCACCTGGAGCTCAATAAGACAAAGTTCGAGATGGGGCAAGTTAGCCATCCGGAGCAAGGTTGAATCCGTGATGGCGCAAGTTAATCCATCCGGAGCTGAATGAGATCAAGTCCGCGATGGGGCAAGTTAGCCATCCGGAGCAAGATCGAGTCCGCGATGGGACAAGTTAATCCATCTGGAGTTGATTGTGACCAAGTCCGGGATGGGGCAAGTTAGTCATTTGGAACGAGATTGAGTTCGCGATGGCAAGTTAATCCATCCGGAGCTGAATGAGGGCGAAAGCGTACACCCTGTGACATTTAGAGTAAAAGAGAGAATGAAAGCTTCATTCGATGATTAACGACTTACATTCAAAAACATGCTTCAAGTCTTGTTTCGTTTAGCCGACTGTCTTGTGATGGATATTCTTTTCGCTGCCCGGCATTAAAAGTTGCCCCGGGAGTGAGGATGAACTCACTCTGAGGTACCCTGAGGAACAAGATCTTCAAGATGCTTCTTGAGGGCACAACAATGAATAGTGTGGTGCCCCCAGTTGTCGTGGCAGGAACAATACTTCGCTCTGGACGGGTTGGATCATGCTGGAGTGGCTTCGGGCACTTCACCCAGGGTTGGTTCTCGATGTTGCGAAAGACTTGGTCAATAGGAAGTTTCAGTGGGGGTGGAGTTGGCGTTTGTCCTGAAAACTCGAAGTTGGCTCTGCGAGGGGTTCGAGTTCACCAGCTCGTGTGCGTCATGCCCCTGACTATGTCCTTGAGTCTTGTGTGAAGCCTAGGTTTCATACCTAAGAGTGGTTCGTTGTATTCCTTGTTGCCTTTTTCAACTGTATATACTTATGGGCTCGAGACAGAATGTCTTTCATGTTGGTGACGTCATGCTTCACCAAGTGTTTGTGAAAGGAATGATTGATCTCCAGTCTGGTGATGAAGACAGCCGCGGTGACATCTTCATTGTAGTTATAAACCAGGCCATCTGGCTCTGAAAATGACTGATGTAGCACTTGAGAGTTTCTTCTTGCTTCATCCTAACCGTAAGGAGATGGTTACTATTCTTCTTGAACTCATGCTGCGAGGCGTATTAGTTAAAGAAGACATCCTAACCTCCTCGAAGCTCCGGAGTGACCACGGAGGAAGCGAGTAGAATCAGTCAAAGGCCACGCCCTTAAGGCTGGATGGAAACACTTGACACATGAGGAGTTGTCGTGGGAGTGGACCGCCATCTTAACCTGATGAGCTCGGAGGTGCTGGACGGGATCAGTCACTCCGGTGTAGCAATCGAACCTTGGTATCAGGAACTTCTTCAGGAACTAGTGGAATGTGATCTCCTTTGAAAGAGGAGAATCAGATATCCGCAGGATGGAGGGTCCTGGGCCACCGCGAGGTTGCAACGTGTCTTCATGGACCTGCTTCCGGACCATCTCCACGAGATCCTTGATGCAAAGTGTTTTCGCGGGCTTAGGAGGCTCTCTCTCATCAGTGTTCCTCGTGACGTGGGGATGCGGATCTGCGACGCCTCTGGCCGTCCCACGTGTAGGCACCACCCGTCGCACATAGTGGTGAAGGATGTGATTTCTCCACGTTGGAGCTCTTCGTCTGGGCCCTTTTTGAGGATTTCGATTTGGGTGAGGAGCTGGTTGTGGACACGGGTATCGACGTCTCTCTTCAGAGCGACTTTTTTATGCTCGCGAATCACCTCCGTCTCTTGCTCATCTAGTCGCTTCTGTCGACGGGTCAACATCTGGAGGAGTTGTCCCTCAGCCATGATTCATGCTCATTGGCTGCTCGCTTGAGAGTAGTTGCCGGGGACGAGGGCTCCTCGTTGACTCGTTCAAGAATAACATCAGGATTTGAGGGATGGAGATTAGCAGGACCCGTGCCCTTGTTGATGATCTTCTTACCTTTGGAGGCGGCGGTTGAGGCAACAGTCTGTGAGGTGGCCTTCTTTTGAGGGGATATTGTCGTTTGCGAGGCTTTTTTAGGAAGAGAGTTTAGAAGTGTTTAGCGAAGGGGGAGGGAACTCTGAGCATTTACTCAAGAGCTCAAACGAAAGCATCATTTTGTGGTGGTTTAAATCTTAGAAGACTTTTTTCCCACAAGCAAATGAGTGAGCATGCAAATATCAGAAACACAGTGAATTTACGTGAAACACCCGAAGCGTGAAAACCCACGAAGGAGCGAGAATTCACTATAAGCAGAAAGAATTACAGTAGTGCAGAGTGTGTTTGATTACAAATGCTCAAGGGTTACACTTTTTCTTCCCCCTTCTTGTTAGAAAGAAGGGATATTTATATTTTTGATAGGTGATGTAGTTGATACGAATATCATGGATGGTTATAACCGCAATATTTGAATGTGCAGGATCTTCATAATTGACAAGATTGATGGGGATCTCATGCATGAAAATCTGCATCTATCCATAACCAATTGCTTCATTCTAGGGGTGGAGCTGACTCCCTTGAATATGTTTTGATGGAATAATTGTTGATTTCTCAAAGTACCCCTCTGTCGCGAGACACGTGTTGTGATCTCGAGGGAGGCTGAAAAATTTCCACTACAGGAGGAAATTGAACCCCTCAAGCTCTTGGCTGTTTAGGAAGGGTAAAGGTAACCCGCATGAGAAGGCACAGTAATATAAGGATTTATAATTTGCACAGTCAAAGGTACTAATGGCGTGAAAGTGGGGTAGATGGGTGTTGCTGCAGTTGCCAAAGGAGTGGGAACTAGCAGGTTTACTTAAATAAGGAGAGCAAAGCTGAGAGTGTGACACAGAAGTCGCTGTCAGTGCTCACATTTGGCGACTCCTCTGGGAACTAGCAGGTTTACTTACATAAGGAGAGCAAAGAAGTGAGTGTTGACACATAAGTTGCTGTTAGTGCTCTTGGTGATTTTCAGCATCTAAAATAAAAGGAAATCTAGAGTTAGACGACTACAACCAGGAGTGTGTTGCTTCATGCAATGAACGAAGTTTCAACAAAAGGAGTGGGAAGTTTGGGTTTACTTATAAGAAGAGTAAGGAAGAGGGAAATAGTTGGAGGTTGTGACCGTGATTGTTTAGTTGTGAGGACCAGTGTTTTAAAGGCGAGGTGCCTTAGCGCCTCAGGCATCCAGGCGAGGTGAATGATGTACTTGTCGCTTGGCGTAGCCATGTGACGCTTGTAACTCAGACAAGCACTTGGGTGACTAAAGCGTCCAAGTGAGCGCCTCAAGCACTTCTAGGTGAGGTGCCCGAGTGCTTGCCTCACGTTAGAAAGGGGTTGGGATATTCGCTCCCCCCCCAAATTATCCCCTTCTATGGGGTAATTGTACCCCAAAAGGATATAGTGTAAAAAAACTAAAAAAAAGTGGGGTGGGTCAGGGGGAATATGATTGGGCATATTTATGCCTCCATAGCCCTATCGAAAAGGAGCCAATGTTCTTTTTCTCTCTGCCCTCTTCTTTTTGTTTAGAAATGTTGATCATGTTTGAAAATTTTTATTTGGATGGTTTGTTTGTTATTTTCAAGCTTTAAGAGATCTTTGAGATAAACTAGCATTGCATTTGAATGATTTCTTTTTATGACATGTGAAATTAGTGAACTTTTGATTTATGGATATGTTGTTCTTCACTTGTTTGGATGTTCTACTTACTAATACCCTAGTTTGTGAATTTAATTGTGATTTATTACTTGGGTCATGTATGTTTATAGCATTATTTGTGTTCATAGTTTCATGACTTATTCTACCTGTTGTTGTCTATACTTTATATATCTATTGTTGACATAGTTTGTTGTCTATTTATTTATATAGTTATATACACAAGTAATTATGATATTTGTCGCCTTTTTTGTTCAGGTGATTGCCTTTTTAACACCTCTCACCTCAGGCGATGCAAGACCTTGTTGCCTTAGCATTTAAAACTGTGGTTAGGACTATTGGCAAGTTAAGTGGGAGAAAACCCTAATTCAGGAAAGACTTCAAGAGTAAAGATAAGAGCGTGCAATGTTGTTGGGCAACATCAGTGCTAGTATTTGGCAACTATCACTGATGGCAGGGGTTGGGGAGTTTTGGGCTTGGTGGGGAAGGGACATTAGTGCTCAGAGTTGGTAACTATCAGCAACTAAAATCTGGGGTTACCCCTTTATTTCATGAAGCTAAAGGCAGGGGGAGCTAAAGATAGGAAGAGAGTTGGGATGGGACTGGGAATTTCACATGTGAATTAACATGCACATCACCGCAAGGGAAGGTTCCTTGCGGCTAGGGACATGTGTTGACTCAATAGTTTGAGTTCCATGTGAACCTTACTCCATATGTCGTGCAGACAACGGGCTTGGATGTCCATTAGTGAGAGATCCTTAAGCATTTGGTGGGAGTTTTTATTTAAAAACTATAAGAAAAAACATAAGCTTACCATTTCATTTTGCTATAGGCTTTCGCAGAGTAGAAATAGGAGAACATAATATATTAATATCTAATTATATAGGGTATAGTTGAAAACGGATAATTCAAGGGTCCAGGCTAGTTACTCAATAGCATCCATTATAATTGAAGGGGGCAAACTTCAAAGTAATAGTATATAAAAGATGCTTTTAGTTCCATTATTGCTATTACATTTAATCTAAAAGGAGATGCACATTTTTCACGGTTCTGAGATACCTGATATGGAGCTCCAAGATGAGTACTTTTATCAAGTGTAATACTTATCCATATGATTTGTAATTACTGTATGGTGAACATTCAATATGGATGACAGGTGTCCTTGGTTTTGGTATGAATTGTTTTAAATGCTGATTAAAAGGACTCTCTCTCTCTCTCTCTCTCTCTCTTCCTCTCTCTCTCTCTCTCTCTCTCTCTCTCTCTCTCTCTCCGCGCTAAAGTATGTTTGTTAATTTATTGTCAAACACCATGTGTTCCAGCATTCACAGCTCATAAAAAAGATCGATCATTCATTTGGATGGATAAACATGCACTCTTTGACATAGGCACATTGCACGGCTGACATCAAAACCATTACTGTGCAATTATATCTTAATTTTCAAGGTCAAGGAATCTCATCTTTAAAGAGAGACACTAATTAAATTCAACTATGGGTGCAATTTTTTTCTTGTGGTCCATTCTTGGGGACAGTCTTAATCTGCCTTTGTTTGTCTATTGTCTTTTTTCTGTTGTGCTTCTTTGTGGTAGCCATGGGCTAATAATCTGAGCTAACCATTTTGGAACTGTCTACTTACCGGCACTTGACAGCTTCATTTCTATTTGAGATTGCACTTGATGTTTTTATGTTTTGTATAGGAGGACGTAGAAGCAGCAAGGTCAGCAGCAATCAACCAGGAAATAAAGCGCGTCTTAACTGAAGTTCTTTTGAAGGTTTTAATTAATAATCTGCTGCCTTGCCTTGCTATCCATTCATCTCCTATATTGACATGCTATGATTGACAGGTCACAGATGAGCTTTTTGATGAGATTGCTACAAAAGTTCTTAATGAAGATGAACAAACTGTTGGAGGTAAGACATATTATAGAAAACAGTCAGCAACAGTGGAATATTATTTATAATTTCAATTTTTTTGGTGGCATCACTTTTTTGCTTAACTTTTACAGCAGCTGAGGAAAGTGCCATTAATGGAAACCGGAGGGTGTCTCCTCCCACAGCAATTCCTACACCCAACGCATCTGCCAAAATTTTGGTTCCACTTAAGATGGAGACAAACAAAGTTGATACTGTTGGTGAACATTCTAGTACAAGCTCTCCTGGCGGAAATGTCTTAGGATTAGCTAATTATGCTTCGGATGATGATGAAGATGACGATGATGGGAATGAAATCCAAAGCTCACAGTTGCTGTCGTCTGGAAAGAAAAGAAGTGCTCCTCATGAACAGGAAAGGAATGTCAAGCCTTCTGAAAATGACTTTAAGACTGTAAAAGACAAAGCTGATGTTGTTGGGGTTGCTAAGAAAAATGGAGCAGGGCTACGAGAGGAGAGCTATATGATGAAAAATGGTTCACTATTGGTTGATAACTTGCATTACCCTGATAAGGCATCTGAAGGGGTTTCTGCAGCTTGTGAGCTGATTCCCGTTGACCGAATAAAGGTTGAGGAACTTCCTTCAGAAAGTGCAATTTCTATTCAATCTAAGGATTTTGCAGGCGCAGAGGATGACAAAGGGAAAGAATCTACAAGTGGACATGCTAAAAGTGATAAAGCACTCACTAAAGATTATCGGGACAGGGAGTCCAGAAAAGGTATGGGCCGGGAGGACAACAAAGCTAGTATGGAGAAGACAAGCCGTGAGACTTCTGGTGCAAGTGATTCTATAATTCATGAAGATAGAAATAAACTTAAAGAAGAAGGACAAAAGAGATAAATTGAAGGAGAGAGTTGATGATAGAAGTTCTGAACGAGGAACAGATGTGAATGACTCAGATTCCAAAAGAAGTTCGAAGCATAACAGTGCTAAGGATGACAAGAAGGAGACAACAAAAGATAAAAGAGAAATACAAGAAGATGGTGAGAGGAAAAGAGAGCGAGCAAGAGATGAGAAGGAAGATCGACCAACTCGAGCTACGAAGGATTCCTCCAGGTATAGTAGAAGGTCCCCATCGCCTAGCGGCAGAGGTAAAATGTCAAAGATAATTCCTTTTCACATGGTAGTGCATCAGGTGATGAACCTTCTGATAATTCAAAGAAGAGGTACAAAAATATTAAGAAATTCATTTTATTGTGCTAATGAACTTCATTTAATTTATTTACGGTAATGCTTTTCTTCTATGTTTCAGAAAGAAGCTATCACATAATAGTAGTTTGTCACCATCACCTACAAAGTCTAGGAAAAGGTACTGCACTGTTACAGTAATTATGTTCTATGCTAATTCAGTTCAGAGAATTTTCAAAAATTTGAACCATCTGATCATATTAACAGCTTTGAGCCCCTTTTCATTTTGGGTTTTAAGATGCTCATATACTTTTAAATCTTTGCATGATGTTAATTTTCTATGTTTTCAATCTAGTTGCGGTTTAGTTTCAAATAATATCAATCTTAAACTACAATTTTGCATTGATGTATTCTTTTGAACGAAACCGTGCACTTTGTTGAAATTAGTATTTAGCAAGCATATCTGTTTGAGAAATTACAGATCAGTATTTTAATGTCATACATGTTAATTCTTGTACAAGTTTTCCCCATTTGTTTTTTTGGGTATCTTTCCAGAAACTATGCTTCTTGTATTTGTTCTTTTTATGACGATGCAAAACTACATTTATGGAAGAGACACAAACATGTTTATTTCTTAGTAAATTGTATAATCAGAAACTGAGTTCACCTGGTATAGTTTAAGAAACCAAACATAAATATTCTCCGAGCATGCTATAAATGTGAATCTAAATTTCAAATTCTGGATGGTTCATGCATCGGGCTGGGCAAATTTTTTTAGGGATATCATACATAAGCCTAGTTGCACATCCCGAGCAGAACCTGTCCTGAACCTGTGGGGTGAAGATGCTCAGAACCTGAATTGTTGACTTTTTGGGTTTTATTCGGGTTGAGCTTATGAGTTTTTTGAGGGACACAATGGGCCGTACATGTTTATTGGTCTGACAAGTGTTTTGTTTTTAGGGTCTGTTCAATAGTAGACTGACAGATGCATCCTTTGAGAATGAATTAGATAAAATTCACTTAACATCAGAGCAAAATAGTTCCAAAATAAAACAATTTTAACTCTCTCATGTAGGAACAGTAGATCAGTAGACAAGAGGAGCAAATAGTGAATCACTTAAAGCAAGAGATTTGATATTATTAATGCAAAAATACATCTCTACCATATTACTGAGAGGGGTAGCATTTAGATGCATGTGATCATGACATCAGAAAGAGGAGATTATGCTGAAAAGAGGGTATTTTGGGTCCTTGTGATTATGGTAAATGCCACTTGAAATTTTTTGCTAATAGTTCCACTTGGAGTTGATGGGATTGCTCATTTTTAGGAAAGGGAGAATGTTGTCTTTATTATTCCTTCCACACTCCAAGACGCTTTACTCTGGCACGTTCGATGCATGTGCATGAAATCTAGTAAAGAACGTAGATCTGAGGAATTTCAAGGAGTACTCACATGTGTTTACATCGAATCCAGCAAAGTGTGCTAGACTTGGAGAGGACATCTAGATATTTGAAGGTTGCCTTGAGGTCTGGATGAAGAATAATCTCGCAAGATATACATTGATAAAAGTGAGAAGAGTGGAGCTTCAGTAAAGAGACACGATGGAGTCTCACTGGAACCATTAAACTGTAAGGAGAGAGGGAGCTGGAGGCAGACAACAAAGTGAAAGTGAGAACTTGGATCTCTCTTTTCCATTATATATGAAAGGGCTCTTTGGCTGAAAGTATTTCAGCAATTCATGAAAGATGATTAGTAAAGTATTATATATCATTGATAAGGAAACATTTTAGATACACTTGTAGCGGTGTTGCATGGACAGAGACGGACAAAAACTTGGCAAGACACCCTATTATGGCACAATAAATTGTAAAAGCTACACACTAAATATAAGTATTGTATTTGATATGTGTGTCTCACGTGTGTTTAACACGATATGATTTCATGATAGAAGTGTACATGCTACCTTGATGTGTATAAAACTATAAATGGGTTTTGGACGGGTCTGGATCTGGACCAGGTTGATTCTAATTTCGAGTTGGATCTGAAACTGGTTCTTGTTGGGCAGGCATGAACCAAAACTCGAGCTGAGGCGAACTGGAAGTTGATTGGTCATACTAGGTTTGGGCTTGTCGGTTTCGCCTAATAAGAAGATAGAACCCAAAATCCTAAATTTTTGTGGGTCCAACTAAACAACCCCAAGTTTTTGGGTGAGAATTGATTTCCTACACCATTCTCTATGAGCTATAGTCATCAAGGTCTTCCATTGTTATATTGTATATACATCTTGCTTATTGTGCTCAACATTTTTGGAACACCAAGGGTTTTGGAAATGCAAATTAGTAGTGGCCTAATTTGTTTCTGTAAGCATAAGATACCCAGAGTCATCTTCCATTCATTTTCATGTAGAGCCTGTTTGGTTGGCTGCAAGTGGGAGGAAAGCGTGTAAGTAGGAAATGTGGAGGAAAAGGTGAGGAAAATGTAAGAAATTGGGATTTGTGCAAGTACTTTTTTCGGTGTGTGGTTGTAATGTGAAAGTGTAAGTGAAAAATTATATTGTGTTTTTTAGTGTTTGGTTAATAATGTGAAAGTGGAAGTGGAAAAGTTGGCCACAAAGTTTACCGTAAAATAATATGAAAATAAATATTAATTATGAATGTTTTTTGACTGTAATTAGACTACAAGTGGGATTTACATGACTACAAAATTAACTGTTTTGAGCTACAGCTTATTACTAAGTGAGATTTACATGACCAAAAAATTAACTGTAGCACCTGGCAAGTGGGAAAATGACAAGTGTAAATGGAGGTGTAAAAGGGAAAAGGAAAATGGGTTTTTCCATTTCCCTTTTCCGGTTTCAAACAAACACTAGAAGTGGGAAATGAGTTTTCCCACTTCCGCTTTTCCCCACTTCAACCCCAAACCAAACACGCCTGATTTCTTTGATTTAGTATGATCGTCTGTAAGTACCGACAAGAATTCATGTTGCAAGAGTATTTTAGGAAAAAGAAACTATAAAACCTACTAATGCAGTTCATTTTGTAGCCGACAATGTGATCTTTAATTGTCTCTGCCCTTGATTCTTTAGCAACCACTACTATCTTGAACTCTTGTAGTCTTGTTCCTAGGTTATTGCTAATGCAATATAAGAGCCATATATTGTTTATGCATGGTTTTGGGGGGTCCATA